>CM076453.1:32972587-33120087 GCA_038419695.1 Scomberomorus guttatus
CAAACCTCTGAACAGCATACTCTACGTACATTTAGAGGATAAATCAGTCTCAGCCAGGTGATTAACAGTGATCTAACAGCATTTTGCTCAAGAACTGCTGCTTAAATACTGTACATTTTTGGTATTTAAATAACAGCAGAGTCTCAGTAAATTTAAGTTGCTTCTAATTTGCCGTTTGTTTCTGTCACTGTTAGGCTGCCGTCAGTGAAACTCACTTTCTGCAGATGTTTCCCTTTAAAAGCCTTCCAGGAAAGGGAGAGACTATATGTCCTCTGATTCTCTGGAAGGCTTTTAATGTGAACCAGGAGTGCAGGAGGTGTTCAGTTACAGTCAGGAGCTTAAAAGAGATCGAAAGAATGGCAAAGTAGAACTGAAACTGGAGATAATCAATGAATGAAAACAGTATTAGTGTTAAATGGGGAAAGATGGCTGTTGTACTGATGTAATTAGTGCTGTGGAAAAGGACATTATACTGACTTTATCAAGACACCAGGTAAACACAGAGGACGTGTTGAGTTTATATTAGCAAATTAAAATGAGAGCAGATCAGAAAACATGGAGGCTTCTCACTAAAATATGAGCAAATAAACAGAAACGGAAAATAAAGAAATAAAGTTCTGTCTCTAATGTAAACCTGGTTCACTCTCTTTAGTTAAGGCCTCATTTCTGCAATTTATTACCCAGTGTGTTTTTTCCAGTCCAGTAAGTGTTACATATCTGTACCTCAGACACTGTTGGTCGGAGGTCGAGGTGGACGGCAGACGTACAAAGTTCAGCACTTTGACACAACAGACATCTATATCCCACCTGTTATTAGGGTTGGAAATGTTTCCTACCTGACACCATCTCCCCTGAACCTTAGACATATAGTTAAATATTATTATGTTACAATTGTAATTATTATTACATGCTAAGAAAACAAATGAAATATATTGTCAGTGAATGTTTTGCAGATGTTGATTAAATGAAATTGAATCTAGGTGCCATTATGTAGTAGTACATCAAAGTCATTTTTAGGAGACTGAACACAAAGAAGGAGGACTGCTGCATACAGATCAGAAGAAGCACTTTTTTAGAACTTTTACATCATTTCAATTACATTTATTTCCTCTGAGGCATGTTGACTGTCTGAGGTCTCACACACCAAACTAACTGGAGACAGGAAGGTAAAAAACAGCGTTTTCAGCTAAATTTTTAAATGTCGTTCAGTGTCATTTCCAAACATCCTGCAGCATTAAACAGATCAAATTTGAACCTTTAATCCTGACCTTCCTCAGCCTGCTGTTGTTCAGTTTCTTGTCAGATTCAAGTTAGTGAGCTCTGCTGTGTGAATTAGAGAGGCGGAGCAGGTCATAGATCCTGCAGCAGACAGTCCGACAGGCCCGGTGGTGCCGGATAATGATCCTTTAGAGAAGGATTGAAGGGCTGATTGATTTCACTTCAGTCAGAGGCCGGCGTGTTGGGCCGAGCGCCGCCGGACACCTCATCAGGATTCATAGAGGAGGAGGAGGAAGGAGAAAGACGGACGGCCGAGGGCCTGACAGCAATACAAATGTCACTCAGCCCGACTGGCTCAGTGACAGACTGCAAATTAAAGGCCTGTACTGTAAATACAAACCTGTTTGAAAGCCGACACTATCAGGACGCTGCAGGTTTAACCCGCAGAGAGCAGCTTAAGTTTATTTCCTCCAGAACTAAACACACATTTAAGAGTCTGCAGCTTTACTGAGGTTTTACATTTTAGAAACTTTAAATGTTTCCTCAACTGTTTACCTGATGACTGGAGTTACTTTTTACTCTGGAGACTCACATTTTGCCATCGGCACGAGATAAATATGACTGTAGTCGGGTAAAAAATAAAGTTATTTATAAACTGGAAAGCAGCCTGCTTTCAGCCCAAGGACACAATAATTTTATTTATTATTATTTATTATCTAAAATATTTTATGATCATTTATTTAACATTGAGAGAAGCATTATGAAATACCTGAAACCTGGAGATATGAAATATTGTATCATTTTTTAAATTTTGTAAAACTGCGATCGATTAATCGTTTTGGCTGTAAGAACAGAGATCAGAACAAAATGCATGTTACAATCTGTCAGGTGCCAAATGTCTTGTTTTGCCTGATCAACAGTCTAAAATCCAAAGATATTGTTGAAAATATGTATTATTCCATCAAAATGGTTGCTGATTAATGTTCTGTCAACCAAATAATCGATTAATCGACTGATTGAATCCAAATCCTGCTTCTTCTGTCAGATCAGATCAGAAATCAGAGAGATTTAGGAGACAGTCCAACACAACAGGTCATAATGTCTGTTACCCAAAAACAACCTGTAGTCAGTTTGAGTGACAGCTGCCATCAGGCGGCTGTAGTAACTGTGCTGCAGCTCTGATGATGTTTATATATGTGGACAGAGGAGGAGGGTGGATGGAGACATGCATTGGAATCAGTCATGAATATAATTAACACCATATAGATGTGTGTTTTTTAAGATACAGACTGATTGGTCCTTTTACTTACAAGGTTCAGTCAAACTCTTTGTACCTGAATGTATCTGAATGTCCACACTGGGAGGCTGGATGAAAAGCCTGCTGTCACTTCCTCCACCTGGCTGCTTCTCACTGTCTCCTCCATCTCTCACAAACAACTCTGTGTCTTTCGTGTGTCTTTTGTAATCTCGATACCAAGAATTGTACAAATGGGGATAACTGAGCACACTATAAATACTTCCAGACAGACCACAATCTCATTCTTTCAATCATTTACCCTGAGCTCAGGAATCTCTAGATGCAGCTGGAGAGCAGGCAGTTTGCAGGTTAAGAACTGCATCGCTGCTTTTGATTTTTTGCAGATGATTTAGTTTTGCTGGCTTCATGAGGCCATGAACTCCGGCGTGCAGCTGAGCGTGAAGCAAGGTGAGTGTTGGTCGCTGCTACAAAACGGTGGATTTCTCTTCTCTCCCTCAGGGAGAGCTGCTGCCCAAAGTGAAGGAGTTCAAGTATCTTGGGGGTCTTGTTCACAAGTGAAAGCTGTTGGCTGCCAGTGTTGTCATAGCTAATAACTGCATCACCACATGATTATAACTTAATCTCAGCAACATTAAAATTACCAAAGTTTTCATTTTTCTGAAGGCAGATTTTTAGAAAAATGAGGGTAAAGCAGCGGCTGTCGGGAGGAAAGGAACTCATTCTAAAAGTTGATAGATGATATGGAAAATGATCAGTGAGGATGTGATATGATAGTATTAAATGGAATAAAACAAAGACAAACATGGCATATTCATTTAATAAGCAAAGCATCACAACAGATAAATAACATTATGACTCGAGTTTAGCTTTTTGAGCGAGGTTTGTGGGTAAGAAAATTGACATCATTAAGTTATAGCAGTAATGATAATAACAGTGATGTTGTTTGTGAAATGAGCGGCTTGAAGGAGTCCCTGCCACGACTGGAGGACTGCAATTTTAATAAACAGCTTAATTGGAAACCCTGCTGATCAGCTGTTTACACGCTCACATCTCCATCCTCAAAGTGGTGCAATCACCAGCTCAAATACAGCACAGCAGTGAAGTAACACCGAGAGCCTTTATGTGGAAGATTTGATCAAAAAAACAACTCATTGCTTTTATTTTTACTGCTGCTGCTAACACCGCTTGTGATTGGTCGAGAGAGACAGTGAGAGAGAAAACGGCTGCTAGATTTTTCCCTCTAAACTTCTCACATGGTTTCATTTCAATAAATGTTCAAATGATCCAATATTTCAGCAAAAATCAAAGATTAGAGAAAAAGTCCAAAAAGTGAAAACAGATTTGTGTATCAGAACTTTGTTTTTTCTTCTTTCCTCTCCCATTAATCATCTCACGACCCCTCAGATTTATCTGCTGACCCTTTGGAGGGGCCCCACCCCTAGGTTTCTTGCAGGACTTTTACTTGTAATGGAGTATTTTTACATTGCTGTATTGGTACTTTTACTAAAGTAAAGGATCTGAGTACTTCTTCCACCTCTGATGAAAAGTGATGAAAAACAAAATCTGAGCTCTTGTTCCTTCAGAAGCTGCCAAAGATTTTCAGTTAAACCACCTCAGAGCATATCTGGACTTCTGTGCTGAAAATACAACTTCATGAGTTTCTCTGTTTTCAGATCAGAAAATGATCAGACTGTAGGTTTCATTTTGGAAGGCAATGACAAGCAACATATTTGTCATTTAGTTGGGGAGGTTTGTTTCATTCAGCTGAGTGAACTTTGTCTAACTTGTCGGGTCTGACAGCACACAGCTGAGCCCAGGTCTGAAGCTGCAGTTTTGCTTCTGCAAAGATTCACATAAATAAACTGTAAAACCCACCTAGAAGGGTGTTCTGGGTGAATGAAGCTTTGGCTTTATATTTGGATATATTCCCTCGCGTTCTGCCTTTATTCATCTACGAGTGAATGACCTATTTCCTCCTGTTTTCTCTTCTGCTTCCCGACACTGTCAAAATCCCTTCATTCACAATTCCAACGTCACCATACCTGACCAATGATCTTCCTCCCTGTGTTCCTTGAGCCAACAGACCCTGACCTCCTCCCCGTCACCACCATGACCTCTTTGAAATCCCAGTGAGACTCGTCCAGAGGTTTTCATCAACCACCTTCTGGCTCCACTGCACCACCAACAGCTTCCTGTCCTGTCTCAATCCTGTTCTATCTCTGTCTTCATGGGCCTGCGCTTCATTAAGATGCTTCACAGCGATGGAGTCTAATCAAAATCTTCCCATGTCGCTAATTTTAAATCTTATCACGCACTTCCAATGATCTCTCCTTATTGAACTGTAGCTTGCAGAAAATCCGACATGCACGCCTCCCAAATCTCAACAACGCTTCCTGCCAAACTGCATGTCAAGCAAGCTGATTGAGATATCCTAAAATGCTAATACATTCAGGTAACAACATAACCTTTCCTCTGGAGCAGCTTTGTATTTTTAGCCCACTAGTGATAAAAGATCTAATAGTAGACATGTTATTGCTCATTTTTCATCATCACTGCAGATGTTGTCAGACAGAACATGAAGAGAATTTACGTCACGTGATATTTGCACACAGTTGAGTTTGTGTTTATTCACCTCAACCAGCTAATGTACCAACTGTAGAGATGTTGGTGATCTCAAAAACTCCAGAAACCAGGAACTTATTGTCAGTTTCCTCCAGTCTCTCTCCTTTCACTCTTGTCTCTGGAGGTTTAATGAAGTTCATTCATAAAGCCGCAGGAAGTGAAGTTTAAACATCTTCCACTCATGTCTTTCCATTGACTTTGTATGTAATCATGTTACGTCTGTGTTGTGTTTTGAATGAACAACATTCTGTAGAAAAAGACTTCAGATATATACAGGCAGACATTATCGAGTCCTTAACGTCTTATTGTCTCAAAACAAGTGAGGCAATTATCTCAGCGAGTTTCCAGTACAAATCTTGATTCAGTGTAGCAGTGTGTCTTATATCAAGATCATTACACACATTTTGTAGAAGATTCTTGAAACAAATTGACTAAATATTGGAAATGAGTTCAAATAATCTTCACAGGCAGAGTTTTCCACTTGTCTTTATTGAGTAAAAGCTTCCCAGGATCAGAGGAGGTCACAGCGGGACAAACAGAGGCCTGGCAGGTGGGCGGCTGATAGATGGTGTCCTGACAGCGCTCATTACCCTCAACACCGGACCTTTACCTGAGACCAGCGAGACCCGGCGAGCCGGATCAGACCTGGCCTCACACTGAGGACAGATTTATGTGCGTGGACATCTTTACACGCCTTTACATCAGACGACACACTCCTCGCCGTTTTCTGCCGTCTCAGGGTGTTTTCAGTGACAGTGATTGATGCTCGTCATCCTGCGACAGCTTCAAGCTTTCTGCCCGGCCGCACCATGAAAGAAGAAATCCATCTGACATGACAGCACACGTCCATCACCGTTCACTCTGCGCTCTGATTTTCTTATTTAAAGCAAAGCTCTATTTACTGTCATCTGTCTCTTTTCTGGACAATAAACAGTTTCACCCCCGAGGTAAAATCCTACATGACTCGTGCTGCCGCTGCTCTGTTTCTCTTACTGTCTCTCCAGCAACAACCAAATATAAATCACAGAGGTCAGAATGAGTCACTGCCCCGCTGCAAAGCCAGAAAAGAGGTTTCCTTTTTTAATTAAATGCTTATAATCAATATTTTTTAACATAACAAGGACAGTGTGTAATGTGATGGCTCGTAGTGATGAACCTTAATCAACAACTATTTTGATAATCAATCAATCATTGAGTCATTTTTTAAGAAACAATGTCCAAATTCTCTGATTCCAGCTTCTCAAATGTGAATATTTTCCTCTGTGACAGTAAACTGAACATCTGGTCGGGACAAAACAAGACAAGACATTCTAAGTTGAATTTGGGGTTTGGGGAAACCTTTTGACATTTTATGATAAATAATTGGTAATAAAATTTTGATTCAGAAGAATGAAATATCTGTAATAAGGAGGCAGTATTCCTAATGTGATTTGGGATTTTATTCCACATTTTAGTAAATGTACAGAAAAAATAAAGCAGCTGTAATCGTATAATTTATAATAACACAGTCTGAGCTGTCAGTGTGTAATGTGACGGTCGTGGCTCGTAGTGATGATTCAACAGGAGAGTTTCATGTTGATCCAAACTGTAGAAGAACTGAGAGTCACTAACGAGGTCTACAGGAAACCTGAACGGGATTTTTACTTCCAGAACCAGGTGAGCCCGAAATATCTGCTCCCACTTCACAACTCTATACAGCATGCACACTTTTTCACACTTTGCATTAATTAGCGCCATCTGGGGGCAAATTAGTATCTAATCCATCTTTTCTTTGACTTTGTACACAATCACGCCGCCTCGAGTATTCACTTTGTGCTCACACAAAATAAAGACGTAAGAAAAAAAGTAAGAAAAACAAGGATCATGAATTCAAATAGTCAATCTGAAGAAATGTTTTATTGGACACCAAAAAAACAATGTACTTAATTAACAATGTTTATTTTATTCTTTCACTTCATTTCATCTCTCTAAATGCAGAAATACAGAATCCTTTTATCATGTTTAAATGTAATTTAATATTTTTATCTAGAAACAATAAAATATAAAGATATTTAAACAAATTCCTGACGCTGTACATTGTGTTTTGTATAGTATAGAAAGAGCCGTGAAGAAACTCTCCATTCAACAGCTGAGCTCAGTCAGAGAAAAGTCTGAACTTGTGGGGGATCTTTAAAGGGAATCAGATCCTCACAGGTGTTTGATGTGAAACCGTCACGAGAGAACAAGAGAGTGAAAACAGACTCCTGTGAAACGCTGCCTGACATTAACCTGGGTCACATGTCTCTGATGGTGTTCGGTCTTTTTGAAGCTCAGAGGAAGAGAGAAGGTGAGCTGAAGTTCAGTGTGTGATTAGAAAGAAGCTGAATGAAGAACTGATCCACTGTCAGCAGCAGAAGAGAATAAACTCCTGTTTGTTTTATATTTCCTTCTGAAGTGACTCACAGTGAACTGAGAGACTTCAGACGTCTCTGAACCGTTACAGACGACACAGAAACTCAAATGTCTGAAGCTGAGAAACATGTCGCACAGACACCGCGGAGATGACTACACTTAGTTCAAATATGAGCAGCAACACAAACTTAAAGAAAAAACTTATTCTGGGGATCAAAATAACTCCCACAGCCATTACACTTCTGTAGATATGTTGCAAAAACCACAAATTCATATCATATCCTATAATTTAAGCCTGTTTTTTATGTGAATATCATGTGCTGAGATATAAATCACTAACAAGCTTGGAGAAAACAACTTAGTAGTATTTCTCAAACCACGTCAACGGCTAAATTCATAAACGTATCTTCTTCCCTCCGTTTTGGCCGTTCAGACTAAAACGGCGTTTTTCTCACCTGAAAACGGAGCTTTTCCAAAATGGCCTCTATAGTGTGTGATTGTAAAAAAACGACGGCTCGGTGTTGTAGTGTGTACGGGGAAAACAGAGCTTTGTAGAAACGCTGTCATATAGCTGACAGATGGTGGCAGTAGAGCAGCGTTTCAGTGGAAGAGGAAAAAACACAACGACAATAACAACAACGGTGGACAACAATGAAGCATGGATGTATTATAAGAGCTGGATACTGGCCTGAAAATGGCGCCAATTCTATACAATAAGAACTGCTCAGCTGGCGCATACGCAAAGTTCCTCATCTGTCCTCCGCACATGCCCAGTAGGAGGAGAATTACCCGTTTTAGTGTTTTGTGGATGGAGGTGTTAACTCCTACTGTGGATGTATGTTGTTTTAGCTCAAAAACGGCGTTTTAGAATTTAGCCGGCTTAATGTAGACATAGTCAGAGAGACAATGTTTAAACATCAGCTGATCACAATCTTGAGAATAAACATATGATCCACTGAGTGAAAAATTCAAACCTAAGGCTCCATCTGTTTCATCAAATGGGAATATTCCACATGTCTGCTGACACAATCTCCGGCAGAATTCAAAGTTTGGAAAAACAACACGAATTTATAAAGATGTTAAACAGTATTATCAGGATTAACAGCCGTATGTTTTCACCTGTAAAATGCTTTCCTCATCTCCTCTCCTTCGTGCTGTTGATTCTGAACTAATATCAGAACAGATGTCCTGGTATTTTCTCCTCAAAATAACTGATGCTGCTCACTGCCATTCCTGCACATTATCCATCTCAGAAACAGAAACCAGCCGACAGCCAGAAATCAATTGACTGACCTGTCCTGCTGCTGACTCTCAGACCTGTCCGAGCCCGAAGGCGCTGCGTGATGTGTAGGCGTTTACTAAGTGGAGATTTACGCATCACTAAATTAAAGCAAGTTGCACCACAAACTAGTTTGATTATTTGTTACTGAATGTTTACAGCTACTAACTGCCAGGTGGAACTGTAAGCTATGTGATAACTGACAAAGTTAGCGTTAGCCTGCTAATCTTTAACCTGTTTAGCCTGAAGAGTAGAAGTATAGTCAACATATCTGACACTTTACATTTTACAGAAAAAACACACTAAACCTCAAATTACAAAACCCATATCTAAATGACCAGGTAACGTTGGTTAGCTTAGCTTAATCTGATATTGGCAGCTTCATTCATTTTATCTTTTGGCCCCTAAAACTGATATTTTTGGAAGTTATGTTACATCTTGTGATGCTACAGTCACTTCCTGTTTACATAGTTGGTTGCTTGTTATTATTCTTATTCTTCTTATTGTAATTATTTATAGACTCAACATGAGCTGGGTGAACTCTTATCTTCAATTAGCACAGACTTTGATTTTCTCCTAATAGCTGGTGACTTCAACATCCATGTTGATAACCCAAAGGATACTTATGCAAATGAATTTTTGGCCTATATCAGCATGTGAAGGAGTCTAAGGGACATACTCTGATTATCAGTAAGAGTCTCCATATTTCAACACTGGTCAAGGACTCTATTGGCCTCTACTCTACCATACTGCTGCTCCTTTTAGACACACGATATCTAACACTTCAAGTGAAACTTCTGACTCTGTTGATGTTCTACTGAATAACTTCAATTTTATTTTATTTTATACTGTATATTATAAACAACATTGTACTGATAAAGCATAAGACAATCACTTGCACCTGGAGACATGATCCAAGTGTAAGGCTAAGGAGGAGAGAGTGCAGGAAAGCTGAACGAAAAAGGTGTAAAACCAAACTTCAAAAACACGATGATATCTACAAAGACATGCTCCACTCCTACAATACAATTTGCAAAGCAAGACAATCCTTTTTCTCCAGTATCATAAACACAAATAAAAACAATGTTCACACTTTATTTTCTACAGTAGACAGACTGACAAATCCTGCCCCACAAACAGCTCCTGAATTTCTCTCAGCTGATAAATGTGATGAATTTGTTGATCTTTTTTAAAAATAAAATTGACGGTATCAGATTTGCGATTAGCTCAAACCTGAACCAAACCTTCAACTTCCCGACTACACCTACAAGGAAACCAGTCCTGATGTCAGAGTGCAGCCCATCAACAGAGATGCCTTATTAGAAATAGTGCAGCACCTTGTTGTCTTGTCAGTTTGCCCACTAACTTTTAAAAAAATGTTTTTAACTCCATAGAAACTGATGTTCTCAACATAGTAAATGCATCACTTCTGTCTGGCACCTTTCCTTCATCTTTGAAAACTGTTGTTCAGCCCTTATTAAAAAAAACCTAGATACCTCTACCCATCTCAAACTTACCCATTTTAGGCAAAATTATAGAGAAGGCAGTTTTTAATCAGCTAACACAATTTGATAAATTTCAATCAGACTTGTGCCAATCACAGCACAGAGCCGGCTCTTATAAAGGTTTTTAATGATATTCGCTTTAATAGTGATTCAGGCAAGACATCGATTGATACCATCGATCACTGTTTACTTTTACATAGACTGGAAAACTGGGTTGTTTTTTCTGGAACAATTTTAAAATGGCTGAAATCATATTTGGAGGGCAGAAAATATTTTGTCACTTTTGGGAACCATAATTCAAAACGTGTGCCCTTGCCCTGTGGTGTACCTCAAGGGTCAATTCTCGGCCTGCTTCTGTTGAAACTGTACATGCTCCCACTTGGCCATATTCATCAGAACAACAATCTGACCTATCATAGTTATGCTGATGACAACCAAATTTACTGAGCTCTCTCATCAAATGACTATAGAGAGAGTCTGTAGAGTCCTTTAGAGTCATTATGCAAATAAATAACTGGATGTCTGGAAACTTCTTGCAATTAAAGAAAAAAGAGGTCATTTTATTTGGCTCAGGGGTGCTGCTCACTTAAAGGAGAAGGCACTAAAAACAAAAGACCTTGTTTTTTTTAATTGACTCCAACCAAGTTTTAACAGTCATGTAAAAACATGATCAGCATTTTATCACCTTAAAAACAAAGTCAGAGATCTTATGACAAAACAAGTTGACAAACAAATTGATTCATGCTTTTTGGTTAATACAACAGACTTCTGACAGGACTTCCTCAAAAAAACCATCAGGCAAAATTCAGCTGCAAGAGTTCTGACCAAACCCAAAAGGACAGCCGACATCACCCTTCTTACATCTCTACACTGGTTGACAGTAAGCCACAAGATTGATTTTAAAGTCTCATTATTTATTTATAAATCTCTACATGGAGTTGGCCCTGAATATATGACTGATATGCTCGAGCAATATCACCCTGCAAGACCTCCCCACCAGGGAGTGGACTGCTGGTGGTGCCGAAGGCCAAATCTAAACAAGAGGAAGCTGCTTTTAGTCATTTTGCAGCACAGCTGGAACCAACTGACTGATGGTGTTAGGAACGCACCGACCATCACAGCTTTTAAAGCCACACTGAAAACCTTATGGAGAGATTTGAACTAAATGCTGTTAAAACTCTACTATTTCTATTCTTTTATTCTTTCATTTCACTTCTTAATACTTTTTTTTATTTTCGTTTCTATATCAAATTTATCTCTTTTATTTTGTTCGTTTTGTTTTAACTTCTCTGTACAGCACTTTGAATCTACAGTGATTGATGATTACAGTCATAACTCTGGTCTCATTTGAAAAAGTCAGATTGAGTGTAAGTGATCCTGAAAATAGCGCCACCAAAGCTAACGTGTGGTGTTAATATCCAGTATGAACAGGAGGACTGATTGCAGCGAGTGTTCATATGGACACCTGAATTTTGACAAAATGTTTTTTAACTAGATATAGTTACTAAGAACTTTACACACAAACTTAGTGATGGATTTATGAACAGCTGGTGTAACACAGTGCAGGTGTCAGCGATGAGGAGCTGGAGCTGCCACAAAGAACAAACAAATGAGGTCTCGTCTGAGCCGGGCAGTTCAGCCTGCACGCCGAAACAAACAAACACACACACACTGAGGCCAGATGCTGAGCCGCCGTCTGAACGTCTTAGCTCTCCTTTTAGATTCTCTCCTCGTCCTGCTGAAGACAGCAAGCGTTCATCTCATCTCTGCCCTGAGGGGATTATGTAAAGTGCTCAGCTTTAAGATCGCTCCTCCAGTTCAGAAACATTTTCTCCACTTGTGTTCAGCACATCAGCTCAGTGGAGTGTGGACAGGACATGCTGCAATATGGATACACAGTCAGATATGGAAGTATGTATGTGGGTGTTTCTCGCCCTCAGACGCTGCAGAGAGGAGTGAATGTGTGTATTTCATGTGTGAGCTGCTGTTTTGCAGGTTGTCGTCACTGCGTTCACACCTTCAGTCTCTTTGGATTTTACAAAGAAGACATTTAGTTTTCATAAAATATTCACACATACAGCTCTTTGTCCAAAATGTGGGCCTGATCTGATCCAAGAGGATCTGTGAAAACCTCAATCAGACATGAGGTGTGGTAGCAGATCGGGTGAAGAATGACAAAACACTGATCAGCTGTGGCTCAGAGGAGGAAGATATAGATTTTGTAAATTGTTTTTTTTTGTAGTTGTAGAGTCTGATGTGGAGGAATTGTATCCTGTACCAGAAAAAACAATGACAGAAGAGAAACTAACAGCTGAAAACAGATGGAGACACGTGATAATAAAAAGACTCACATCTTTATAAAGTCGGGGTTATACCTGCTACACCAGGTTACTGGTCACATGACCCTTATAATCCTGTTTAACTTGCACTAAGGAGGTTTTGTGTGCAGTTCTGTTTGTCGACAGTAAAACAGAAGGAAGTAGTGTTTAATGACATGGTAATATGTCATTAAACAAGTTGGACGTTCCATGATTGTAAATGGAGGCTAAGAACCATCAGATGCTAAGCTACATGAACCTCGTGTTAAATAACAACACTGCTGAATCCAAACGTCCGGACTTCACTTGCAGACTTAACGGGTTCATTCCTGTGAAGTCTGTGAGTGCTGAGGTCTGTCCAAATCCATCAAGTCCACAAGGCCTATGGGCTAATAATTTAGATTTATTTGTTTATCATCTACTAAACAGGACGGGCAAAGGTTGGTTTTCATCCATCTACAATGTGAAGGTCCTCATTTGAAGATTTAATGTGCATATAATATTAGCAGTGTTTAGCAGTTCATGTAAACCATATTTGTTGTAGCTGCTGTGTAAAGCAGCAGATCTGCACATATCATGCATGAGCTGCTGATATCAAAACCATTAAGAATCGTTCTGTAAAACACTTGGAAATGAGTTACAGGATCAGGAATTTCAAGTCATCTCCATGGAAACACTTGAGGTCTCGTGTCCCGTCTGGTGGCCCGACGCCGTCACAGATGTGATAGCGGGAACACGTTACGGTACGTTTGTGAGGCCTCCGTCCACGAGTCTGTAGGTGGACATTTGCTTCATTTGTCAACCTAAAGAGATTCTGGTTCACTGTTTATACTGAAGTCTCTGTACCTTTAATCTGCCGCCTCATCCCAAAGCTTCACACCTCAAATTACTGTTAATAATGTCGATTATACATCCAGTGTGCTGTATTACATCTAAATACACGGTACAAACTCTTACTGCTGTTGTGGACAGCTGGTGACATCACACTACAAGTTTTGCACTAATGCTGCACAACATACTCTACACCTCTAAAATCACATGTACATTATTAGATTTTATCCATATTGCCCACACCTGAGCTGCTGTAGTAATTTATCTTTTTTTTTGCATTTCCATTGTAAAAGCTGTTTTTCCATGTTAAAGTCTTCTCTTGTCTTATCAAGTCTAAATAATAGATGATCTTGTTTATTCTGACATTTGAACAGTTTATCTGTAGGAAACGCTGGATGCTGCATCTCTTCCAACATGTGGAACAGGTGAAATTATTTCACCCACTGTCAGATTATCTGACTTGAAAACTAAACTGTTTTTATTTTAATGGTTGAAGCGAAGATTGTTTTGCTCTTTTGTTGTTCTCACAGCGGGTTGAGTCGACAGGGAATAACCAACAGATACAGTCTCTCTGTCAGCAGCAGGAAGACGCTCCAGCAGCCTTTTCTGCATTGTAAGTATATTTTTACACATTATTTTTTGGGCTGTTCCACTCACTCATTTGTTTTGGTCAAAAAAGAAAAAAGGAAAATCTCCCACAGTATATTTTCAACATTAAACAAAATCCTAATTTTTCATCATCATTACAAACTTTTTAAACATATATATGAAACATTTTGAGATACTTTTATTTAATACATTTATAATAATAAAATTTACTATTAATTAACTATAAGTTAAGTCAAAAAATGTCAGAATAGCATTCCTGATTTTCCATGTATTGATTTATGCTCCTGGTGTGAACAGACGGATCACAGCTGTGTTGGGATGGAGGGTAAATATCCGCAGAGAGGAAGGATTACAGCTGAGCTGAGTCAGCATGGAGGAACAGAAAGGACTCAAAGTGATGAAACAAACACTCAAGTTGTGCAGAGAAGCTTCAGTAAGTAAGTAAAGTTTATTTAATATAGCACCTTTCACAGAGCAGGTCACAAAGTGCTTCACAAAAGTAAAATTGTTGAAGCAATAAGACCATAAAAATAGTACAATATAAGATACAACAAAAGAAACTAACAATAAAACATAAGCAACAACGTACCTTAAAAACACTTCATCAGAGACACAGTTTACAGACCAGGACACAGAGCCAGCAGGTGTGTCGCCGCAGGTCTCTGACTTTTTGTTTCTTTGTCAGACAGGTGCATAAACCTTCAGCAGGTTTAATTGGAAATGTGCTGCAGCTCAAACACATTAACATATGAAAGGATCTGCTCTGAGCGCTGAGGTGAAAACATCATGAAAACACATTTTGCAGCCTTTTTATTGGCATCACAGCTCGTATATGATACTGAAGAAGCCTAAATGAGATGTTGTTCACCTTCACATGAGCCAGGAGTGTTTACAGCATTTATCTTCATTGCTGCCGCTCATTAACGTCACCCTGACAATTTTAAATTATGACCATGTGAGGCTGCTGCCTGCTCATTCTCTCACTCTTCTTCCTCCAGGAATCCATCCATCCTGCTGAGGGAAAGCTCCGTCTGTCAGGTCGGATCGTTTCTCTGCTTTAATGACTCTGTGGAGCTGCTGCTTCAGCTCATCTCAACATGACAGCAGGGTGCTTACAGTCTGGACTTTTCCTCCTCTTGGGAAATGTGAGTAGTTTAGAAAAAGTTCCTTCACACTGGGCCTCAACATTTTCATATTCTTCTCCGACTTTTCTCTGTGAGGTTTGTTCCTACAAAGTCGTATTCAACTTGACGCAAATTGCTTGTTTCAGCCTGATGAATGTCACCTCCATCAGATCTGATTATCAGATCTGATTATTAGCATTAGGGGTACCACTTGAGATACAGACAGGTGACAAATTAAAGTATAAACCAACATAAAGTGTGTCAGTAAGGTTTTGGGCCTCCAGAACAGTTTCAGTGCTCCTCAGCAGTGACTCTACAGTCTGAACTCTACTGGAGGGATGAACACCGTTCTTCCAAAGATATTCCCTCATGTGGTGTTTAGATGATGGTGGTGGAGAGCTCTGTCTAACACGTCGCTCCTAAACCTCCCACAGCTGTTCAGCTGGGTTGAGATGTGGTGACTGTGAAGGCCATAGCATATGATTCACATCATTTTCATACTCATCAAACCATTCAGTGAGCCCTCGTGTCCTATGGATGGAGGCACTGTCATCCTGGAAGAGACCACTCCCATCAGGATAGAAATGTTTCATCATAGGATAAAGGTGATCACTCACAACAACTTTGTATTGATCTGCAGTGATGCTTCCCTCTAAGGGGACAAGTGGAGCCAAACCATGCCAGCAAAATGCCCCCCACAGCATAACAGAGCCCCCAGACCCCCTAACTGTAGGGGTCAAACATTCAGACTTGTACCGGTTTTTCCTTTCATTTGTCTGTATGTGTGTAAGCAGATTTCATGCTTTTGTGTATCACATTATACTGAGCGGTGTTTCTAATATTTTGTTGACTAAATACACCCCTCACTATAAGGATTTCTTCCTTTTTTTTACCCATCTAGCGTTTGTTTTAACGTCAAAACATTCAGTTATCAAATTATTATTATCATGTCTGTCAGACCTCCTCACTCACTGCTCAGTGAAGATTAGGATTTTAGTTTCCACCATGTTCAGCTCGATATCCTCAGCAGTGAGGTGAGGCTCGGTCTCCAGAGGAAACAGAGCTCGGCTCAATACAGCTAATTACTGACCATTCTTTAAATAACAATAGGCTCCAACTGCTGGCAGATTTAATTGTTGGGTTTTTGGGGGAAGACTGTTGAGGTGAGAGCAGAGGCTCATTATGTGTGGGTGAGCGCTGGATTTCAGCAGGTTTGGTGGATTTACAGACGGAAGAAGAAGAAGAAGAAAATTATCAGAGAAACAGATTTTACAGCGAAAAGTACAACTGATAACAAAATACTAAAACAGTTTCTATTGGAGACTTTCCTCCCAAGAAAAACAACACTATAGATCATAAAGTCAGTCACCCAAACATGACAATATTTCCCTCTGACATGTAGAAGGAGAAGAAGTATAAGTAGCATCAAATGGAAATACTCAAGCACCTGAAAATTGTACTTTAGTACAGTACTTGAGTAAATGTACTCTGTTACTTTCCACCACTGCTGTTTGGAGGAAAACCAAACTCACTTCATGCTGTATGTCTTCAGAATAGAATTTCTTCCTCCTAATAATAAACTCAGAGTGACATCGTGGTCCAACACAACACCAGATTTTAAATTCCTGGTTATGTTCCAGCCTGAGCTCGATCCATCTCTCACACATTAGACACACTGAGTCCCTGTAAGACGAAGGCTCCATCTTCCTGCAGCCAGTCTCCATCTGATCTAACACCCCCCCGCTATCTCCTGGGAAGCAGTTTAACAGGATTTATGGGATACTTTCTGTCCTGTTGATATTCTTTGGCCAGCTCGACGGTTTCCTGAAGCCGCGCTTCTTCTCCACGGGTGTTCTTTGAAGTGCGCTCCCTATCCTCCATCACTTTGTAATTATCAGGGAGGTGTTTGATGGCCAAACAGCAAGTGATGCTGCCCTGCAGTAAATCCTGCAGGATAGATCCAGACAAACAGGAAGAGAGAAGAGGATTCAGGAGGGAAGCCGGTTGTCCTGTTTATTGTACGGTGGGATTACTGATCTACAGAAGTGTTAGTTTGGCCTTTAAAGTCATTATGAAATTATCATTATGTGGAGTCAGAGACGCTCAGTTTCACACATGCAGAGGCTTCACCCAGGATAGCTGATCATTCTCTATAAATTCTTATAAAACTATCACAGTTTAAAAGAAATTAAAATAATAATAAAAAACGCTCTGAAGCAAGAATTTTCTTTCTGTGCTTTCTGTTCAGTACTACCAGAGACACCTTTCATATTGCAGTCATGTGATGTATTGTTAGTAGAAAAATACTGATACTGACTAGTGCAGCTTTAGAGTAGAGTTTTCAGAGCAGAAAGAAGAGAAAGTGAAAATTCAGGAAGACAAAGAGGATGTTAAATGATCAGGCTGGTTATTTTCTATGTTTTTCTTACTGTCATTAAATCTCATATTTGGAGCCAAACCAACAATAAACTGATCTACTAACAAGTATTGTGTGTGTATCCAGAGATATAGTCAAAAGCAGAAGTGTGCCCAACTCCACATCTTGAACGCTGTATCGGGTGCGGACCAAAACAAACAGAATATTGGCACTCAGAGATCAATAGTTATTGTGGAAAAAAAACAACACATTTCAGCTAAAATCCATCATCAGCGTAATCAAAACCAGCAGAAATGACAACTCACAGAAACAGGTGAGGTCTTAACGCCAATCGGCAGATACTGTGTGACATCACACTGCACGGGTTTTATAGGATGTTTGAGTTGAACACGACTCACAGCTTCACACCTGCCTCCCTCACCCTATAGAACAAACACAACAACGCTGAAGTGCAGCTTCAGAGGAAGCTGCTAAATAACTCACAAAAACTAATTCGGATCAGAGTTCAGTGTCAACACATTTCTTAAACAGTATTTAAATACAGCACAGAATACATCATAAGCTGGTGAGTTTCTTACAGAGTAAATTCATTTTGCTTTTCATCTTCAAAGACTGAAATGAACAGTTGCACATTTCTCCCTTTGCTCGTTTTAATGAGCACGACAGCCGAGAAGCTCTTTGGTTAATAATAACTGTATTGGCAGATTATCTGGTGATAAAAGGATTCCTTCCCAACCCCCCAGGCTGTGGATCAGTACCGTTATGATTCCATAAAAAAACCTAAATAATAATTATACAACGTTATCAGCTGATTACAGGCTTTTTTTGCTGTAATGATTTTGAATTTGGCACAATCTGTGCTGCATCATTCCTGTCATGCCCCTCAAAAAAACATACCAGTCAAAAGCTTGGACACAAATGCTCATTTAAGGGTTTTTCTTCATTTTTTACTATTTTACTTTCTTGCCTTCTTAATGTGTAATGTGTGATCATCAGTTATGTTGAGCTGAGGTAGTGTTGGTATACAGCAAACAGCCCTGTTCCACTACTGGAGTCATCCATATGGCAAGAACTGCTCAGCTAAATAAAGATAAACGACGTCCATCATTACTTCAAGACATGAAGGTCTGTCAATCCAGAAAATTTCAACAACTCTGAAAGTTTCTTCAAGTGCCGTCACAAAAACCATCAAACGCTGTGATGTAACTGGCTCTCATGAGGACCGAACCAGGAAAGGAAGACCAAGAGTTCCTCTGCTGCAGAGGAGACGTTCATTAAAGTTACCAGCCTCAGAAATCACCAATTAACACCTCAGATTAGAGCCCACATCAGTGCTTCCCAGAGTTAACTGCAGAGTGAAGAAAAAGCTGCCAACAAGTGCTCAGAATATGTGGGAACTCCTTCAACACTGGTGGAAAAGCATCTAGGTGACAACATGATGAAGCTGGCTGAGATATTGCCAACAGTGTGCAAAGCTGTGGCGACTCTGAGTAGGTGTGTCCAAACATTTGACTGGTACTGTAGGTAATCAATAAGTCATTTGCAACATCTTTGTGAGTGTTGTTGAGTCTGTCTGTATTTTTTTTATTAAGTGACCACAAGTGAATACAGAGCAAATAAAGTTTTGGTTTCTGTTAAAGTTTGTTGAGAGACATCTTAGTTCAAACGCCTGAAGCTGCCTTTTTCACATCAGATCTGGTTCTCGATCTGGTTCATATCTGATCTCTGGCTGTGCAGCCGCTGTCAGATTGGAGTTCATGTGTTTTTTGTGTGTTTTCTTTTAACTGAACCATGCTAAATCCATACACTGTAGGTCTGTGACGGGCTTGTTTGTCCTGTTCCATGTGTGGAAACTAAATTTTCTTGCAGTTTGTGTGTGAGACTAAAACTCATTTGTCACAAGAATGAGGACAATAATGTCAGTCTGCAGGTTTTGCTGAAGTTATGAAAGTGTGTTTATTACCGAGAACAAACTGAAATGCCAGTGAAATGCCACCGCCCCACTCTCTATATTTGGCTCTTAATTTAGAGCGTGGAAGGAAAGCGGCAGCTCGTCCCCGTCTCGGCTTCTTCTCTTAATGATGTGTTTTAAATGAGCAGCGGCAGAGCACAGGTCAGAGGTCCATTTAAAGGAAAAGGCGGCTTGATCTCTGCAATTGTGTTAGCGTGACCCAGACTGTGACATGTCAAGTATTAGAAGGTAGAAGCTCATGCAGGAAGTGACATCATGTGCAGTCAAAGTGCCCTTTAGCAACATACTGATGTCATCGATCAGAGCTTCAGGTGGACAGATAAAAGGTCCTGAGAGTGTCACTTGTTTCTGTTTCTGGTTTAAAAAACTTTTTTAGGACAGGTCAGAGCACAGAAACAACACTCCTCAGTTTTAAATGATCTTCTCTTAGCAGCTGACTGTGGTCGACACACTGTATTACTGCTGTATCTGTCTGCGGCTTCTGACACTGTCTGACCTTTCAGGAAGGTCATTCTGTGTGGAAATTGGGAAATATGAATCAGCTTCAGTACCGCTAAAACATGATGTTCCACAGGGATCACTCCTTGGGCCTTTACTATTTTCCAATTACATGCTGCCATTTAGACATATTATTAAGAAACACAGTCAGTTACTATTTCTATACCGATGATACACAGTTATATCTTTCCTTTGACACCAACGACATCAATCAGCTAAACCTCCATGCTTGCAATGCAGATATCAATAACTAGATGGCATCAATCTGTCTACAGTTAAACTCAGATAAATCTGAGATTATTATCATAGGTCCAGACTCATCCCAGAATTACATTTCCTCCCCTCTCATTAAACATTACTAACTCTTGCAGAAACCTCAGTATTATCCATGATGACCATCATAAGTTTGACCAGTATATTAATTCTGTCCAAAAAATTAAAAATCAGGTCATTTTTTCAGTGAGGAACTTAGAAACAGTAATTCATGTATTCATTTCATCCCGGTTAGATTACTGCAATGTAAAACCTCAATAAACTTCAGCTGATTCAAAGTGCTGCAGCCAGACTCATAACCAGGTACAACATCACACCAGTTTCAGAATCACCTTATTGGCTCCCAGTCCAGTCCCAGTCCAGTATTTTAATATTTTAATCACTTTTATGGCTCGTAGGGGTTAGCACCAGAATATATAGTGGACCTCCTGACCCCCTATGAGCCTGAATGCAACCTGAGATCCTCTGCCAAACTATTTTACTATTGGTTTTATTATCTTTCATTGTATTTTATCATTTTATTATAATAGTCTATTAATTGTTAGCTTTTTATTGTATTTACTAATTTTATGTAAAGCACTTTGTAACTTGTTTTGAAAAGTTCCTTAATAAACAAAGGTATTATTTTTATTATTAGTTTGTAACTTTCTGTTTGTTAAAATATGCTGCAACTGTTGTTCAACAAGAAATATTTCCAGTCACTGCTGGATTTAAACTTTGTTCAAACAACAAGAGCTGAAGAGGACAGAAAAACGAAGGAGTGAAGTCAGACTCTGCTCTGACCTCTGAACTGTGTGCTGGTTGATCTGTAACTGATTCTGCTGCAGTGTGAACACTGACATGCTTTTTGTTTTGGCTCAGTGCAGAAATCTGAAACATGTTCCTGATGTTTTCTGTCAATATTCTGAGATAAATAAGGAACGTACTTCTCGTTCTGATTTTTTAATGTGACTCTGAACTTAAGTCACACCAACAGAATGTGAATGTGGAGCGTTCAGTTTCTCTCAGTCTGACAGTGACAGTATGATGACAGGCAGCAGGCTTTCAGCTGATCTGCAGCGAGGCGGGAGGATCGCCCAGAGGAGGGGGGGCAGTCAGGGTTAGTAGACCAATCAACAGCGGGGAGCTGTCAGGACCAATGAGCATCAGCGCTGAGGGAGAGCTGCAGAGGATGTTCAGCTCTGACCTGCGATCAGCAGTGAAACTTTAACATCAACATTAAAATCACCAGTCGAATCAAAGAGCAGTTACATTCCTGAGCTTAAAGCATTAAAAGCTGCAATTGTTTTAATGTAGAGAGTGAAGATGATTTTTCTGGTCTTCACACCTTCAAAGAACTGTTTCAGAGTTCAGACAAAAAGTTAGAATCAGGTTTATGTGGAGGTTAATGTTGGAATTTATTATGTAAATGAGGGGCCTCACAAGTACAGCAGTACAAATATTTAATTTTGAGATATATTTAAATTTGATATGATATATGATATGAGATGTGATATTTAAATTTGAGGCAGCTGTGGCTCAGGAGGGTTGTGTGCTAATCAGAAGGGTCAGTGGTTTGATCCCCATCTCGTCCTGTCTGCAAGTCAAAGTGTCCTTGGACAAGATATTGAACCCCAAACTGTCCAGTTTCCATATCCTGACAGACACCACGTCCCAGTCTGCTCTGCAGCTACACTCTCTCATCCACAGCCCTCTGCAGCGCTCTCTGTCTCTGTCTCCAGCCACACACTTTCCTCCAACTCCCCAGACCTGCCATCCTCAGGCTGTCCCTCCTTTCCCCATCTACACACCTGTTCCCACTTCTCATCAGTCCTGCAGTTACCTGGCCAACTCCGCCCACTCCTCACCTGCAATTCATTCCATCATCAGACACTCACCACTTATACCAGTCCATTTCCATTGTTCTCTGCCAGATTGTTAAGTTGTCATTCTTCCTTCCCCTGTATTCTGAGCTAAATGCTTCAGTGCACTAACATCTGCTCATCATCACCAAACACAAAGTACAGCTGAGGCTGATGGGAAAGTCATGTCATGAATGTTGCAGGTATTTGTGTGTTGGAAAAACATAAATTTTGACCTGATGATGGAGCTAAATCCTCATCAAAGTGAGTACAATTCATCCTGAGGGGGACGTGGGAGTGTGTGCCAACGTCCATGGCTATCCATCCAACAGTTGTTGAGTCATGTCAATAAAGAACTAAAAAGTCAACCTCATGGTGGTGCAAGAGGAAGTGTCAGAGGCTCATCATAGCCAGTAAGATTCATCCTCTGAGGAACATGAATGTCTGCACAAAATGTCATGGCAGTCCATCCAATAAATGTTGAGATATTTCAGTCTGGACCAAAGCGGTGGACCGACAGACCAGCTTAGTCATCCTGAAGTACACATAGTTAACTTATACTAAATTAAGAAATAATGCAAACTAATGAATTGTTACAGCCAAAACAAAGATTTACAACTGCATAGTTTCAAATTGAATGTAAACATACAGTAGATACAAAACTATATGAAAAGCTGAAAGCTACGATTCAACTATACAATCCAACAAAACTAAGATTAGCTGATTCATGAAATTCGACATATAAAGCTCATCAAACTCTACAGAAAAATGACCTTCACACTTTTCCAGAGCGCAGAATAACATCTTCCACTTGCTTGTTTCCTCCTAAAATTATCCATGTTGCAGTTTGATATGAAGATATTATTGCTGCAACAATTATCGATTCATCGATTAGTTGCCAACTATTAAATTAATTGCCAACTATTTTAATAATTGATAAATCATTTTGAGTCATTTTTTTAGGAAAAAATGATTCCAGCTTCTTAAATGTGAATATTTTCTGGTTTCTTTAGTCTCTATGACAGTAAACTGAATATCTTTGAGGACGTCAGCTTGGACTTTGGGAAACACTGATCAACATTTTTCACCATTTTCTGACATTTTATGGATCAAACAACTAATCGATTAATCAAAAAAATAATCATCAGTTGCAGCCCTATGTTATTGGTGACATTATTCATTTTGTAATTGTCGAGACAGAGTTGACAAAAAGAAGTTACATGTAACATATTAGTTGCACGTCTTTATTTGGATATTAGTCAATTATTTCCAAATATTAATGTATAATTAATTCTCTGCAGATTTAAGTTTTTAATAGAATATTTTTGCAGACTCACTAAAACTAAAACCTGGAATCTCTCAGTCTGACTCCTGAAGGCCAAAGCGGCAGGAAGTGGTCTTTGTCCACCAGGCGGTCAACTTCATGAACAACGAGCTTCCGCTGAACTCGCCGTGGTGGCTGAACGGCAGCTGAGTGTCGGCAGACACCTGTCAGCAAGCATCACGTCCTGCGCCGAGCAGGGAGCGCCACCCTCCCACAGCTTAACCCCAAAATGTCACGGCGACGCTCGCCTGCTGTGGAGAGACATGAACAGGATGATCTGAAGAGCCGGTTGATGATAATCTGGAAGAACAACGTTAGCGACGACATGCTGTGACATCATCATCCCGAGGCTCAGAGACAAACAACGCGATATGTTTTCATTTTGACCCGGTGTCCTGCAACCCTCTGCAGCCTGCAGCAGGAAACATCAGGATGCATGTGTGTAACAACTCGGACCAGTTACACGCATGTGGCAGTGTGACTGGTGCTGCACCCAAAACAATAAATCCAGACCAGATTATAAATCATCAACCTAAAACTGAACAGCTTCTGCAAAGAAGAACAAAACTAAATAAACTGATTCAACTTTTAAGTAAGACACAAAATGCAGACTTGTAACTGGACTTGTGGGATGATGCCAGACTCACATTCATAGGTTTTTCTTGTCAGGCTCATTAAGTCCTGAAAATCCACTTTGTCCATGTTGTCAAAGTGTCTTTATTAAAGTCACAGATCATAAGTTCATGTTCATGTTTGTGTTTAGATCCACTTGGAGTTCATCTTCCCCTTTAAAGGACGGTTCACACTTTTTCAAGTGTGTCTTAAACCAACAGTCAGGAGCCCAAATGAAGAGTGAAACCTGTTTTTCTTGCTGTAATCATTCCTCCTGTTCATACTGACCATTAGAAGATCCCTTCATAATGCACTTACAATGGAAGTGATGGGGGACAAAATCCACAGTCCTCCTTCTGTGCAAACATGGATTTCAAAGTTTATCTGAAGCTAATATGAAGCTTCAGCGTCCAAATGAGTCAAATCAAGTAGATATCTTTCAACGTTACAGTCTTTTTAGTGCCAAAGTCCCTCTTTTAGTTACTATACTTCCACCACAGCTCAACAGGGAAACACTGTCCGAGGAAACACAAAGAGGGAATTTGATGCTAAAAAGACTGTAAATTCCCCTGAAAAGTGCAGAATAACTTTGAGAAGTCTGATATAAACCTTAAAAGTACAAAACTAATTGTCAGACAAACCCCTTCAATACTCTCCCTCTTAACATCCAAGAAAACGCGAAAAGTCCAGGAACACCTTGGAAAGACCTTGTAAGTGTTAACCATGAAAAATTCTCAAAATCACATTAAAAAAGTCTGGGGCAGCTCAGAAACGTCCACCAGGAGTCTGGAGAATTAGAAATAAGAGCCCTGAAATGTCAGATAATCATGAAACATCTGAAATCACAAAAGTCTGGGATGAAAAGTCACAACTCTGGGATGAAAAGTCACAACTCTGGGATGAAAAGGAGAAGTCCAGAATAAACATGAAACTTGAAATAGGGTATTACCCTGAAAAGTCAGAGTTCACCCTGAAAATGTCCAGAAGATAATCTGGAAAGGTTAGAGATAAAAGTTGTTGACAAGTCCAGAATAAACACACCTGATGAGTGAAATATATCCCTTGAATATTACTCTGTTTTCAACATTAACACTGACTGTGACACAGGTATAAATATAAACAGGAGGCCATGTCTGTTGTATCTTCTCAGTGCTAACTGTACTTTGGTCTGAAGATATAAGGAAACACAAAAAACACAGAATAACTAGCAGGAGTTTGTTGTGTGAGTCTGGAGAAAAAGGGGACAACACAGTGATTAGACTGTCACTGAAGGAGTCGTCCAGGTAATAGCCTCCTCCACGCAGGAAGAAACCCATTTAGCTAAAAGCCGGAAGCTTGGTGGGGCGAGCGGTGATTTGCCTGGCCGCTCGGAAGAGTGCTGTTAATGGTTTTGACTCTGTTGTTGTCGAATTACTTTTCTTACCCTCAAGCGTTTCAAATTTAAAAAAGAAACAGAGAAGACACAGAAAGGTCTGTTTAACAAACCACAAGAGCTCCTGTCAAAAACCGGATGCTGAAGAGGGACGGGACATTGTTGTTCCGCCATTACGCCAGCAGCGGAGGTAGATCGACGTCTGTGTAAAGGGACAGCAGGCATGGCGGGACGACATAAACTAGATGCCAACGCTGTTGTGTTAAGCCCAGTTCAGACCAAAGATTCATGACAAGACAAAACCGTTTTGGACCGCTGCAGGGAAAAGCTGCAGAGGTGTGAACTGGCCCGTCTCAGCTCGACTGAAGCCGGCTGATGGCGTCGCCTGCAACTCAGCTTGTCAAGTCGCCAGTGGCTGGTTTTAGAATGTACGACAGCCAATCAGCTCGTAGCGAAGTCGGCTGGTTAAGTCAGCAAACTGTCAGCTGATTGAAATGGCAGTTTTGGACAGAGGAAAAGAGCCTGTTTTCATGTTTTCACCATTTCATAAATCCTAGAGATGCAACTGTAGTAAGTAACTCACTATCACTAACTTCATTCATACTTTAATATGCTACAAATTATATCCAGCTACAAAAAAAGCCGTCAGTTAGAAAGGAAGTACAAAGAGTCGTTGCTATGGAGCCGATACACCTGCTCATCTAGTCACATTGGTGTAAACTGGCAGGTTTCGCAGACTGCCTGCAAGTTTCAACTCGTCTCGTCGTGAATGTTTGGTCTGAAGCGGGCTTTACACAAACACCTCTGAACGCTGGCATGCTGTGTAAAATCACACATGGGGGCGGCATTATGCCGGCTTTGTTTGGTTCAGTGTAATAAAGCAAAGACTGGTCACTTTACAGCATTATTGTGGGACCTCGGTATAAAAGGGGCTATAGTTCCCTGAAGCCATAAACAGGAAGGAGTCAGAACCTGAGCCTTGAAACATCAACCAGCTGACATCAAACTGTCAGGAGTCACATCACAAACAATCACAAACTGCTGCATAGAGGCAACACGTCGCTGCTTTGGACTCCTGCTATTGATTTATTGATTTGTTGATCATTTTGATTACTGATAAGTCTTAAATTGGGTTTGAGCAGAACGAGACGTCACCTTTGGCTCTGGGAAACTGAAGGAATATTTGTTCATTGTTTTTTAACATTTTAATAATTCATTACTAAAATAATCACCAGATCCATTGATAATGAAAACAATCACTAGTTGTAAACCTACTTAATTATTGTTGGTCTGGCCCTGTTGCTCAGGAACTGGCAGATAAAAAAAAGCGTCTCCCACAGAGCTGCTGACACACTCAGACGTGACAGCCGAGCAGCAGTGAGGAAGAGACGAGTGTGGGAGTGTGGAGGAAACACAAATGAAGCATGAAGTGTGTGCAGAAGAAGAAGATGGCTCCTCTATTTATGAGCGAGCCTCCCAAAAACAACAGCGGTTCCTCCTCTGAACGACTCATTCAGGCAAAAAACGATTTCCATCTGCAGCCCAATAAATGTCAGGTTACCATCTGCACTCGTCAGCGTCGCTTCACGCTGTGACTCAACACGCCGCCTCACCGCAGATCAACAACGCATTTCCCAACATGTCAGAGAGGACGGGCGGGACGAGAGCGGAGCCTCTGGCTGACCTGAAAAATCAGGGAGCAGAGAAGAAGACGAACAACCCCACCTCAAAAACTGCTGCCCAGGAGCCTCTGAGCAACGCATCTCACCTTCAATCTGCTGCAGGAGAAATAAACCGACTGTTCAGGTGACCAAAATCTGAATCTTTCAGAATGTCAATTTTGTTTTGTTTTCAATATCCAGTGTGACTCAAAACATTCTTGATATTTTTCAAGTAAAAATCAGTGAAAAACTCTGCGTGGACCAAAGTGACGGACAAACCAACAGACCTGATGATGGAGCTAAATGAAAGTTATTACAGTTCATCGTAAGGGGGACGTTAACGTCTGAACCAAATTTCCTGCCAAACCATCCAACAGTTGAGGTGTAATTATACACACATCACATAAGTTCAGGGACAAAGAATAACACCTGCACACTTACTCCAAAGCCACAATTTTCATTTTAATTCAAATGTACAACAATTGGAACAAAGTCAGAACTTTGTAAGGTCATAAAGATCAGGGCCTCGTTTCCTGATAACGATCAATCTTAGAAGTTAAAGTGTTTCTACAAATGCTATTAAATTTCTACACGCTTCCCAAAGCGGCGCCATTAAGTCAGCTGTCTGCGGTGATGAAGATGATGCTGAATACATTATAAAGTAACTTTGCATATTTAACTGACTGTAAGCTGTGATATATTGAAAATACACACATCACAAAGTGTACATGTTGTAAACTACAATAAGATGTTTTATACTTGAAATTGTTCAGTATGAAAATGAAGTTTAATGTGCAGTAAACAGTCGACAGTCTTTATGATTCTTGTTCCTGGTTGGAAGCTGGTTTAGAAAAGTAACCTTTGATTTATCTGCTGCTGGAGGCGTTTACGTTACTCTGAAGATCAGATTCAAACTAAAATAAAACAGTGGAGCTTCATATAAGTTTCATTCTGTCATCATTTGTATCAGACCTGCTGTATGTAAGTGTGAGACTTTACTTTATAATTTAAACATCACATCAAAGCATCGTTCATTTAACATCAAATGTCACTTAAAGAACATCAGTGTTCATGTACCCCCCCCCCCCCCCCCCGGTGGTACAAGAGGAAAAGTCAGGGGATCACTAAAGACATAAACGTTCATCTTCTGGGTCCATGAAAACTTACACACAGAATTACCAACAAAGATACGGCTGTTTGTCAACTTTGGAAAAAATCAGCTGCTTTTCTCTACAATGACAACAAGTCAGAGGACTCAGCAGCTAGTTTGCTATACAAGTGGAGCTACGTTAACTCTACAACCTGGTCTGACACAGAGCCGTCTCAACACACAGTGCAGCTGTCTGACACCACACAGGAAAATATAAAGACTTTACTGAACAGTAAGACGCTCTCTGAGCACATCGCTGCTCATATATGCTGATGTCACAGTAAATCGTATCTCCGACACATTATGGTATATGAGTTGTGTTCAAATGAATTCAAACTAATTACTTGTTAGTTCAAATTTGTTCGAACTTGACTTGAAAAAGTGACAGCCCTGACAAGAATACTTACAACCATTTCTTATTTTGCAAAAATTTTTAATTTATTTCTTGATTAAATATCCTATTTTTCCCCTAGAGAAGTCATCATTGGAAAACAAAAATTGTATTTGTACATATTTTCTATGATTTTTAGTCGTCTTTTATTTCACATTTGAAAAATGCAGAAAAGAGTAGATGTTTTGTTATATAAAATAATATGCTGCTAGCATGGCAAAAAGCTGGAAAAGCAGGAGAGTGATGGAGCACAGAGTGAGGATCAGAAACACCTCAGAGCTTTCCTTCAACAAATCAAACAGTGACACACCTGCATAGTTTCATCACCTCTTTATCCTGCAGCACAGACGCTCAATAACTGACAGATATACTGTAGGAGCGTCTCCACCGACCGCAAACACACGGAGCAGCTCTATGAAATTAATAGAGATGGATCGTTGGAGATGGTGATGAATGAGCTGCAGCAGCACTGACGTTCTCAAGGACAAGAGACAAAGCATGTTCAGCTCCTGCAGGAGAGGAGGAGGAGGGGTCAGACGACAGGATCAGCTGTTAATGCAAAACCTTTGCAATCGTCACGATGAAAGATAAAATAGTTGCTGCCATGATAACTTTCCAGAGCTGTAAAATCCTGTCTGTGAGTATTTTGAATTGCTGTGCAGTGATTTGGTGTCTGATGAACCTTTAAATGCATTAATCTGACTTCCTGGATTGTATTTCATTCACTGTGTCTCAATTCAGATACTTCCATTAGTACACTTCCATGTAGTACACTGTGTACACTATGTACTTACTTGTGTGGTGCGTGAACACAGGGTAGTGAACACACGGCTGTTGTCACTTAGTGGGAATAACGATCGCAATATTTGACCACTTCTTCTTCTTCTCTTCTTTTTAATGGCAAATTACATTAGAGCAGAGAACTATATGTTATTACATAACATTTGACCACAATTTGATGAATTTCATAAAAAATGAACATGTCATTACGACTTTCTGTAATTGGAACAGCAGCGTTCTTACTAACAGCAGCAGCTCAGCTTCAGCTCACCTACCTGACTGTGCTGTGACATCATCTCAACTCAAAGCTCCACTAACAGAGAGATGCAGTAAATTATGTTATTCAGTCTGTGATGTAGCTGTAATAAAAATCTCAACTGTTATGTAACTTAATATGGTGAAACAAAATATAATATAGAATTGTATATATCTGTACATATGGAGCCTCAGAGGCAGCGCTGTTGTTCTGTCCAGTAAAAACATGAAGCTTCACTTTACATTCAGACAAACTAATGCAGCAGCTACAACTGTTAGATTTCATCTGTGAGACCAACATTTATCTTCCAAAAGGAATTATATCATATATCAAAATGCTACGGAGACATTAGAGCCAGCAGTAAATCACCAAAGAGCTGCACAGATCACTTCATGGGATCATGTTCCCACCGAGGTGACGACATGTTGAGCAGCCGATCATCTCAGGAGTCGGGCTGCCAGCAGCTGAGACGATCAGCTGGTCTCACCCGGCCAGCGGCGCCCAAACATCTCTGAAAATGTTGCAACAAATAAACAGGCATGACTTGGATAAACTGACCACATACTGGGAATCTACATGGTTACTTTCCTGCCTGATAAAATATTAAAACTTAATAAAGTGACATATTAACAGTCCTACAGCTTTTAGCCCGCTAAGTTAGTGGCCCCTCCCCTTCCGCTATGTAGCCAAGATGGCGACCATTGAGGGTGCATGATGCCACCATTTCAACTTCATGACCATTATGAGCGCACCACAGTGCACTGCATTTTGCCATACTTGTCAGTGGGAACGCATTTATGCACTCAAAATAGCAAGTGTTAGTACGGACGTACACGAGTTGAGACACAGCACTTGTCTCACCAGTATCTTAAACAACACACCCCCACCAACACAGCCCCTCACACTGTTTTAACGCAGGGCTGATTTAATCTCTGATCACCTCTGACCAGAGTGTTTAAACGTCTTCCCATTAGGCTGCGTATGAAGCAGCAGGTCAAAGGTCAACAACTCTGCCCTGTGGCTGCTGTGACTCAGCGGAGGATATCTCCTCCTTGAGCATATCCTGAACCAAACCCAAAATAACAGTCTGGGCACCCGCAGGGCTCCCATTCACCAATCCACCAATGAGGAGCTGAGAGGTCTTCCTCTGTCTGTTAGTGATGCTATGATTCACCGCAGCTGGTCGGGCGGTGAGACTTCCATCTGTAGGAAAACACCACAACCCAAAAAACAAGCTGCTGAGGTTGGAGGAGCACAAGGGGCAACTGGTGCTGCTGTCTGGAGATCAGATCCCTGTCTGTCTTTGTCTTCATCCACAATGAACCAGGAGCAGATAACTAACATATTTATCATCATTAGTGTCTACAGAGTAACAGACTATTCCATCACTAGCTTCCCACCACAACAGCACAACTAAACACATTTGTTGCTAAAGATGCTGAATCTCCAGATCTAAAATAAAATAAGTTTTACAAATAATTAAGATATTTGTTAATTACTGAAACACTGTTACTGTTTACTGTTTTTTGTGATTTGTTATTTATATCCTGTTATGATGTCGGATGTTCAACATGGTCAAAGTTCGAAAACTTGAGATGAACGTATGTAGAAATGCAGTCAAAAGTCAGGGCTTCAACCTGCTCTGAACGCTTCGTTTGAAATGTTTTTTATGTTTGACTGTCGGTCCGTCACGCATGCCCATAAACAACCGTCCATTCTGTAGCCTTGGTTGCTGCTAAGGTTTTTCCATGTGTTGTCTCATATTTCAGATCTGATTCTGATTGGCTGTGATGCAGCTTCCTGAAGCTGACCAATCAGAACAGAGCGGGCTCATCAGGAGGGGGGCCTTAAAGAGACAGGAGCTAAAACGGCCTGTTTCAGACAGAGGCTGAACTGAGGGGCTGCATAAAGGGCCAGTATAAGATAAATTCATTCAACCTTTATTTATACTACAGAGAATCATTAAGGGAGACCCTCATTTACAATGATTTCAAATCAAATTACATAAACAAGGAAAAGGAAAACAACAGCAAGGAGATAAACCAACAGAGAAAAGGCAATAACACAATTAACTAATAAGAAGCCATTAAAATGTGCAGATTAGGGAAGATAGATAAAGATAATTAAAATAAAAGACAGTTATGTAAAAAAAAACTCTAAAAAAACATTTCAAATAGATTAAAATAATTTAATATGTAAAATAAAAGACAGTTATGTAAAACAATTGCAAACAGAGGTTGGGAGGTTTAAGATCAAATTTCTAAAATGTCCAAAAGGTATGAGTTTACATTAAAAGCAGCCTTTCCAAGTTCAGACCTGACTCATGGAGCATGAAGCAAGAGTCAGTCAGTCAGTAGTCGGTCAGTAGAGTCGGTCAGTAGAGCCGATCAGTAGAGCCGGTCAGTAGAGTCGGTCAGTAGAGTCAGTCAGTAGAGTCAGTCAGTAGAGTCGGTCAGTAGAGCCAGTCAGTAGAGCCGGTCAGTAGAGCCGGTCAGTAGAGCCGGTCAGTAGAGCCGGTCAGTAAAGCCGGTCAGTAGAGCCGGTCAGTAGAGCCAGTCAGTAGAGCCGGTCAGTAGAGCCAGTCAGTAGAGCCGGTCAGTAGAGTCGGTCAGTAGAACCGGTCAGTAGAGTCAGTCAGTAGAGCCGGTCAGTAGAGCCGGTCAGTAGAGTCAGTCAGTAGAGTCAGTCAGTAGAGTCGGTCAGTAGAGCCAGTCAGTAGAGCCGGTCAGTAAAACCGGTCAGTAGAGCCGGTCAGTAGAGCCAGTCAGTAGAGCCGGTCAGTAGAGTCGGTCAGTAGAACCGGTCAGTAGAGTCAGTCAGTAGAGCCGGTCAGTAGAGCCGGTCAGTAGAGTCAGTCAGTAGAGTCGGTCAGTAGAGTCGGTCAGTAGAGTCGGTCAGTAGTCAGTCAGTATAGCCGGTCAGTAGAGTCAGTCAGTAGAGTCAGTCAGTAGAGTCGGTCAGTAGAGTCAGTCAGTCAGTAGAGTCAGTCAGTAGAGTTGGTCAGTAGTCAGTCAGTAGAGTCGGTCAGTAGAGTCAGTCAATAGAGTCGGTCAGTAGAGTCGGTCAGTAGTCAGTCAGTAGAGTCAGTCAGTAGAGTCGGTCAGTAGAGCCGGTCAGTAGAGTCGGTCAGTCAGTAGTCAGTCAGTAGAGTCAGTCAATAGAGCCAGTCAGTAGAGTCGGTCAGTAGAGTCGGTCAGTAGAGTCGGTCAGTAGTCAGTCAGTAGAGTCGTGAGTAGAGCCGGTCAGTAGAGTCAGTCAATAAAGTCGGTCAGTAGAGCCGGTCAGTAGAGTCGGTCAGTAGAGTCGGTCAGTAGAGTCAGTCAATAGAGTCGGTCAGTAGAGTTGGTCAGTAGAGTCGGTCAGTAGTCAGTCAGTAGAGTCAGTCAGTAGAGTCAGTCAGTAGAGTCGGTCAGTAGAGTTGGTCAGTAGTCAGTCAGTAGAGTCAGTCAGTAGAGTCGGTCAGTAGAGCCGGTCAGTAGAGTCGGTCAGTAGTCAGTCAGTAGAGTCGTGAGTAGAGCCGGTCAGTAGAGTCAGTCAATAAAGTCGGTCAGTAGAGCCGGTCAGTAGAGTCGGTCAGTAGAGTCGGTCAGTAGAGCCGGTCAGTAGAGTCAGTCAATAGAGTCGGTCAGTAGAGTTGGTCAGTAGAGTCGGTCAGTAGTCAGTCAGTAGAGTCAGTCAGTAGAGTCAGTCAGTAGAGTTGGTCAGTAGTCAGTCAGTAGAGTCAGTCAGTAGAGTCGGTCAGTAGAGCCGGTCAGTAGAGTCGGTCAGTAGTCAGTCAGTAGAGTCGGTCAGTAGTCGGTCAGTAGAGTCGGTCAGTAGAGTTGATCAGTAGAGTCGATCAGTAGAGTCGGTCAGTAGAGTCGGTCAATAGAGTCGGTCAATAGAGTCGGTCAGTAGAGTCGGTCAGTAGAGTCGGTCAGTAGTCAGTCAGTAGAGCCGGTCAGTAGTCAGTCAGTAGAGTTGGTCAGTAGTCAGTCAGTAGAGTCAGTCAGTAGTCAGTCAGTAGAGCCGGTCAGTAGTCAGTCAGTGGAGCCGGTCAGTAGAGCCAGTCAGTAGAGTCGGTCAGTAGAGCCGGTCAGTAGTCAGTCAGTAGAGTCGGTCAGTAGAGCCGGTCAGTAGTCAGTCAGTAGAGTCGGTCAGTAGAGTTGGTCAGTAGAGCCGGTCAGTAGTCAGTCAGTAGTCAGTCAATAGAGTCGGTCAGTAGAGCTGGTCAGTAGAGTCGGTCAGTAGAGCCGGTCAGTAGAGGCGGTCAGTAGTCAGTCAATAGAGCCGGTCAGTAGAGCTGGTCAGTAGTCAGTCAGTAGAGTCGGTCAGTAGAGCCGGTCAGTAGAGTTGGTCAGTAGAGTCGGTCAGTAGTCAGTCAGTAGAGTCGGTCAGTAGTCAGTCAGTAGAGTCGGTCAGTAGAGCCGGTCAGTAGAGTCGGTCAGTAGTCAGTCAGTAGAGCTGGTCAGTAGTCAGTCAGTAGAGCCGGATAGTAGTCAGTCAGTAGAGTCAGTCAGTAGAGTCAGTCAGTAGAGTCGGTCAGTAGAGTCGGTCAGTAGTCGGTCAGTAGAGTCGGTCAGTAGTCAGTCAGTAGAGTTGGTCAGTAGAGCCGGATAGTAGTCAGTCAGTAGAGTCGGTCAGTAGAGTTGGTCAGTAGAGTCGGTCAGTAGAGTCGGTCAGTAGTCAGTCAGTAGAGTCGGTCAGTAGTCAGTCAGTAGAGTCGGTCAGTAGAGCCGGTCAGTAGTCAGTCAGTAGTCAGTCAATAGAGTCGGTCAGTAGAGCCGGTCAGTAGAGGCGGTCAGTAGTCAGTCAATAGAGCCGGTCAGTAGAGCTGGTCAGTAGTCAGTCAGTAGAGTCGGTCAGTAGAGCCGGTCAGTAGAGTTGGTCAGTAGAGTCGGTCAGTAGTCAGTCAGTAGAGTCGGTCAGTAGAGTCGGTCAGTAGTCAGTCAGTAGAGTCGGTCAGTAGTCAGTCAGTAGAGTCGGTCAGTAGAGCCGGTCAGTAGAGTCGGTCAGTAGTCAGTCAGTAGAGCTGGTCAGTAGTCAGTCAGTAGAGCCGGATAGTAGTCAGTCAGTAGAGTCGGTCAGTAGAGTCAGTCAGTAGAGTCGGTCAGTAGTCGGTCAGTAGAGTCGGTCAGTAGTCGGTCAGTAGAGTCGGTCAGTAGTCAGTCAGTAGAGTTGGTCAGTAGAGCCGGATAGTAGTCAGTCAGTAGAGTCGCTCAGTAGAGTTGGTCAGTAGTGTCGGTCAGTAGTCGGTCAGTAGAGTCGGTCAGTAGAGCTGGTCAGTAGTGTCGGTCAGTAGTCGGTCAGTAGAGTCGGTCAGTAGAGTCAGTCAGTAGAGTCGGTCAGTAGTCAGTCAGTAGTGTCGGTCAGTAGTCGGTCAGTAGAGTCGGTCAGTAGTCAGTCAGTAGAGTCGGTCAGTAGTCGGTCAGTAGAGTCGGTCAGTAGAGTCGGTCAGTAGTCAGTCAGTAGAGTTGGTCAGTAGAGCCGGATAGTAGTCAGTCAGTAGAGTCGGTCAGTAGAGTTGGTCAGTAGAGTCGGTCAGTAGAGTTGGTCAGTAGAGTCGGTCAGTAGTCAGTCAGTAGAGTCGGTCAGTAGTCAGTCAGTAGAGTCGCTCAGTAGTCGCTCAATAGAGTTGGTCAGTAGTGTCGGTCAGTAGTCAGTCAGTAGAGTCGGTCAGTAGTCGGTCAGTAGAGTCGGTCAGTAGTCGGTCAGTAGAGTCGGTCAGTAGTCAGTCAGTAGAGTTGGTCAGTAGAGCCGGATAGTAGTCAGTCAGTAGAGTCGGTCAGTAGTCAGTCAGTAGAGTCGGTCAGTAGAGTTGGTCAGTAGAGTCGGTCAGTAGTCAGTCAGTAGAGTCGCTCAGTAGTCGCTCAATAGAGTTGGTCAGTAGTGTCGGTCAGTAGTCGGTCAGTAGTGTCGGTCAGTAGTCACTCAATAGAGTTGGTCAGTAGTGTCGGTCAGTAGTCAGTCAGTAGAGTCGGTCAGTAGAGCAGATCTGATAGACAAAGTCATTCTGAAAGGTAATATGGTATTTTTTCACTAAGGGCTTTATAGATAAAAGATACCAGTGAGTATCATGTCTCTCCACCCAACTCTATCATATAAAATACAATGATGTGTGTCATAAGCATCACCAGTAATAAATCTCCAGAGGTTTAAGAGTGGAAGAGGATGCGTGTCTATAAATCACATCATTGTCCAAGACATGAAAACTGCCTCTACAACTCTTTTTCTACAGAATGTGGGAAAGATTGTTTTATTTCTGCAGAAACTGAGTCGCCACACAAGATTATCTATATGAAATTTGAAAGTGAGCTTTTCATCAATCCAGATGCCGAGATATTTATTATTCTGTGACTCTGTCAATCATAAGTCCTTTTAAAGTGGAAATATGAATGTCATCATTGTCTATAGCTCTGACTCTGGAAATAGCGTGAACTTTGTTTTATCAGGATTCAGTACAAGTCTGAGGTCTTTAAGAGAACCTTGCAGAACGTTAAAGGAACGCTGTAAGTCTTTGACTGCTAGATGTGAGACTGACACAATACAACACTGTCATTCACGTACAGATGGACATGACAGTTTGTCAAAGATGAAACAATATTGTTGCTATAAACACTGAAAAGAAGTGAACCTAAAATTGAACCCTGTGCAACACCTTTTGTTACTGATAAAAACTCAGATTGTTGTGTCTCTGATAGGTAGTTCCTGATCCAATTACATGCATTGATATCAAATCCAATGTTACACAGCCTCTGCAAGAGCAGGCGATGATCTACTGTATCAAATGCTTTGGATAAGTCAACAAAAAGTGCAGCACAGTGCTTTTTTTATCTAAAGCTGATATAATATAATTTAGGGCCATAGTAACAGCAGTTACCACTCTAAAACCTGACTGAAATGGGCTCAAGATGGGCAGAAATATATTCAACTGATCATTAACTAAAGATTCAAGGACCTTTGCCAGGCAAGGCAACTTAGATATTGGTCTGTAGTTGTTAATATTGCTCTTGCCACCTCCTTTATGTAAGGGAAGTACATGAGCCACTTTCCACACTCTGGGAACTATGCCGGAGGAAAAATCAAAAGGTTGAGTTATTTGTTCTGAGATAATTTGCTCTGTTCTGAGTTAAATAAGGAGTTCTTAAAAGTAAATCTTAGAAAGATATTCCAGTAGATTACAGAACATAAATATAGACCTGGAGATGTGCAGAATATGTGTCCTTTAATGTCCTTTAAACATCAGAAGAGGATATAAATGAGAGCAGAATATGTCCAACAACATTTAGAGGAGGCAGATCAGAAAGGCACTGTTGGATCATACAGTAGTACTGAGGTATCATCATGTTTCTATGTTTTTGAGATGAGATAATGAATCCAATTTTGTGGGTTTATAATCAAATTTTTACTCTGTCAGTGGTTTTGGAAACAGATACCAGACTCAATATGCTGAGCTCAGCAGAGAAATGACACCTGATAACAGGAGAAAAATCTTTTGTAAGGGGTTCCCTTTATTTTGTCCACCCCATGTAGATGGAATATCTTTAATAAGAGGCAGTAAAGACACAAACACACCCGCAGGTGATGATCATATGTAATCATTAAATCATTAAATGGAATAATTTCTTGTGTGTGTGATAAAATGATACAAACGTGTGTGAATATGAGTTATGAAACCAGCTTGACCTCTGACCTTTCCCACCGATCAGCTGATGATCTGCAGAGGTCACACTGACCGCCCACTGACTGCACAGTAGTCTGAAATTTCAGAGTATTATCTGAACTCCACTCTGAGCTTTTTATTCCCGCATGGATCCGGTTTCTCATCTGGTGGCAGAATGACGACCTTTTTATTCTCAACACAGAAAAAACAAAGCGACAGGATGAACTGAGGACGCCTTCACACTGAGACTGTAAAGGGCTGAATAACCTACAGGTAAAAACATTTGAGAAGCTAAGAATGGTTGGAGTGTTTGATCCATAACTGACTTGATGATGATGAAATTTATACCTACCAACTAACATCAACTAACATAGAAATGTTAGACGTGAGTGTCATTTGAGAAAAGTAAACATTGAGTTTCAAGTCAAAAAGTCACGTCTCAAGTATTTTGAGAAGAGTACAAGTCGAGTCTCGAGTCTTTCTGGACAGATCCGAGTCGAGACTCAGGTCACTGGAGAAATGGTGAAATATTCCTTTTGAAAGAACTACACTGTATTCACCGGTTTCTTTTTAGCATTTTATTTTATGTTTTTGCACTTAGTGTTTCCATTATGTTCTTAGAACATCATTAAACTGTTACTGAGAATTACATTTTCAAATATTTGTACAATATGACATATTACTACTGTGTACTCGACAGAGTAATACACTGATGAGACAGTTTTTTTATTACTTTTCCTGACAGACACACACGTCTGTCTGCTTACAGTATGACAGTTTTCAATAAGAGGTTGCAGTATTGAAAACTGGATGGATTACAAATTGAGGCAATCAAAATGAGCATAAAGCACAAAAAGCTTTATTAACACTGATAATAAAACCATGAGGACGATGGCTTCAGACAGCTTAACGAGGACGTTATTATCTGCCGCACTAATGAATTGCCGCTACAATGAGCAAATTCCCCTCGATTAAATTCCATTATCCACCCTCTCCTCCATCTTTTTTTCCCTGTCAGACAGAAATTACATTTGTTACTCAACAACAGAGCGACCAGGTAATCGAGACAGATCAGCCGGCAGATGCATTCATCTTTACAGAAGGTGGAGCGGTTTCACCCTCTCATTCTTATTTCTAGGACATTAATATGAGATGAGGCTGCTAATTGGATGTGATGCTGCTGCTCAGACTGAGATGTTGAGGTCACACTGTTGGTTAATGAGACATAAAAGTCTGATTATCTGTCTGTGATTGGCTGTAGGAGGCTGAATACAGACTGGCTGTGACATCACCTGCCACCGGTTACCAGGTGAGATTAGGTTTAGGTCAGGATGGTGATGTCACGATATGACTCTACTTGAATATCTTTGCATGATTTCCAGTTAAAAACTCCTTATTTATCTTATACTGGCCCTTTATGCAGCCCCTCAGTTCAGCCTCTGTCTGAAACAGGCCGTTTTAGCTCCTGTCTCTTTAAGACCCCCCTCCTGATGAGCTCGCTCTGTTCTGATTGGCCAGCTTCCGGTTTGGCCAGTTTGTTGTATTTTGTTGGTAACAAACTACAGTACTTGGAATTTTACTTTGTTTTCTCGTTCTTTACTCAGAATATAAACTTCTCAAATACAACTGTTCATGTTCAAGCCTGAATCTGATCCAAAATATGAGAGTTAGCAACATGAGCAACCTTAGCAACAACCTAGCAACAACCGTAGCAACAACCGTAGCAACAACCGTAGCAATAACCGTAGCAATAACCGTAGCAACAACCTTAGTAACAACCTTAGTAATAACCATAGCAACAACCTTAGTAACAACCTTAGCAACAACCGTAGCAACAACCTTAGCAACAACCGTAGCAACAACCTTAGCAACAACCGTAGCAACAACCTTAGCAACAACCTTAGCAACAACCTTAGCAACAATCGTAGCAACAACCTTAGTAACAACCTTAGCAACAACCTAGCAACAAACTTAGTAACAACCTTAGCAACAACTGTAGCAACAACCTTAGCAACAACCTTAGCAACAACCTTAGTAACAACCTTAGCAACAACTGTAGCAACAACCTTAGCAACAACCTTAGCAACAACCTAGCAACAACCGTAGCAACAACCGTAGCAATAACCGTAGCAATAACCGTAGCAACAACCTTAGTAACAACCTTAGTAATAACCATAGCAACAACCTTAGTAACAACCTTAGCAACAACCGTAGCAACAACCTTAGCAACAACCGTAGCAACAACCTTAGCAACAACCTAGCAACAAACTTAGTAACAACCTTAGCAACAACTGTAGCAACAACCTTAGCAACAACCTTAGCAACAACCTTAGCAACAACCTAGCAACAACCGTAGCAACAACCGTAGCAATAACCGTAGCAATAACCGTAGCAACAACCTTAGTAACAACCTTAGCAATAAAGACTACAGAACGGATGCCATTTGTGGGCATGTGCAAACAAACCCTGGCTTTTGATTTGCAGGAAGCATTTCTACATACTTTGACCATGTTTAACGTCTGACATCATAAGAGAATATAAAGTACAGAAAATCACAAAAAGCAGAATATGTCCCCTTTAAGACAGATGGACTATGGTCAATATTACCTGACGTGTACATTCAGACTGTATCTGATGCTTCGGAGCAGCATTTCTGTAGATATTCATGGTCCTCAAAGGATGAATCCTGGTGATTTTGACCTCCTGACTTTTCCCTCTGGGCCACAGATGACGTGTTTATTTTCTCCTCTGAAGCATCTGAAAACCGCCGCTGCTGTTGTGTCGGGAGTTAGCACAGAGTGATGTGATATTAGCAGGTAACACCTCCGAAGGTGAAAACCAGCTTCAACATTCACACGTCTTCAGACTTGTGTGAAGATCTGCTGCCTGAAAACTAAGTGAAATATTTCTGGAGACCTCTGTAGCATCACACTGCATTTCTCTATCTTTGTTTTATTTCTAAACAGTTCTTCTGACTGATTATCGTTAATGATAAAGAACAAATATTTGAAATATTGAAGCAAATGTCAATAATGAAAGATAAAAGTGTGAGTAATCCAACAGGAAACTGACACACACGTGCAGTGTTGGTCAGGGGGTGTCGTTACATTATTATATCCTTTAAAGTACCATTATTTAATCCTTAATTTACCACTGAAAACAACAGAGAGCCTTCATTTGTCCATTTATTTCATCAGACAAAAAACAATCTCCTTGAAACACCTTAACTTGAAAACCCAATGAATAACAAATTAAGTAGATTTAAAGGACTTTCCCTTTAATTTACATATTCATTAATATTTGACAAATACCTTAATTATCTATTCAGGGTGTTGTTAAGGTATACACCTTCATTTCCAGAGCGCTTAATAATCAAACTAAGTAGATTTAAGGAGTACGTGGTGTTTATCTCTGTTTCAGAGCAAATCTGCAGCAACACCGGCTCAATCCATTCATTTCTAAGTTAGTGGTAAAGACAGTAGGGCTGCAATTAAATTATTTTTATTATATTTTCTCAATGAATTCATTTGTTTATAAAATGTCAGAAAATGGTGAGAAGTGATCACAAGCAGAGTCCAAGGTGATAAAAATATAAAAATGATTTCAGCTTTAAAAGCAATCGCAAGGGTCGTCATCAATTAATGGAGATTAATGGATTATAATAAAGGTGTTTTAGAGGATTATTTTCATATAGTTGAAAATTAAGACCCCTTTAAGGTACAAAATAAGGGATATTTTTGTGTTATATTTTTTTACCACCTTAATTTATCCATTAACTGTCCCTTTAAAGTCCTGTTAATATACCTCAACTCAAACATTAATAATGGATAAATGACCAGAATGTGAAAGTAAAAAACTTAAAGGGAACATATTCTGTACATTTCCAGATCTATATGGCTCTACTGGAACCATATAGATTTTTTTTTTTTGCATGATTTCCAGTTAAAAACTCCTTATTTATCTTATACTGGCCCTTTATGCAGCCCCTCAGTTCAGCCTCTGTCTGAAACAGGCCGTTTTAGCTCCTGTCTCTTTAAGGCCCCCCTCCTGATGAGCCCGCTCTGCTCTGATTGGTCAGCTTCAGGAAGCTTCCTCCGGCTCCGGAGGCTACGTAAACAAACTATAGTAGCAGGATTTCACTTCTTTTTCTCCTTCTTTACTCCAAATGTCAACTTCTCAAATCCATCCGTACATGTTGGAGCTGAATCAGATCTGAGATATGAGAGTGGACAACACATGGAAACACCTTAGCAACCACCTTAGCAACACTTTTCCTCACTTTTATTAAAATCCTGTGGAAGCCCACAAGTTTTCTTTTCATATTTATGTCATGTAATATGTTATATAATGATATATATATATATATATATATACACACGTGGACAAAATTGTTGGTACCCCTCAGTTAATGAAAGAAAAACCCACAATTCTCACTGAAATCATTTGAAATGTACAAAAGTAACCATGAATAAAAATTTATTGAAAATTAAACAATCAAAATCAGCCATCACTTTTGAATTGTTGATTAACATAATTATTTAAAAAAACAAACTAATGAAACAGGCCTGGACAAAAATGATGGTACCCCTATAAAAGATTGAAAATAATTTGACCAGAGGGACATGTTTAACTCAGGTGTGTCCTTTAATTGACATCACAGGTGTCTTCAAGCTCATAATCAGTCAGTCTGCCTATTTAAAGGGTGACAAATAGTCACTGTGCTGTTTGGTGACAAGGTGTGTACCACACTGAACATGGACAACAGAAAGCAAAGGAGAGAATTGTCCCAGGACATTCGAAACAAAATTATAGACAAACATCTTAAAGGTAAAGGCTATAAGACCATCTCTAAGCAGCTTGAAGTTCCTGTGACAACAGTGGCACATATTATTCAGAAGTTTAAGATCCACGGGACAGTAGCCAACCTCCCTGGACGTGGCCGCAAGAAGAAAATTGATGACAAGTTGAAGAGACGGATAGTTCGAATTGTAACCAAAGAGCCCAGAACAACCTCCAAAGATATTAAAGGTGAACTCCAAGGCCAAGGTACATCAGTGTCAGATCGCACCATTCGTCGTTGTTTGAGCCAAAGTGGACTTCATGGGAGACGACCAAGGAGGACACCACTGTTGAAAGCAAATCATAAAAAAGCGAGACTGGAATTTGCAAAAATGCATGTTGACAAGCCACAAAGCTTCTGGGAGAATGTCCTTTGGACAGATGAGACAAAACTGGAGCTTTTTGGTAAAGCACATCAACTCTATGTTCATAGACTCAAAAATCAAGCGTATGAAGAAAAGAACACTGTCCCTACGGTGAAACATGGAGGAGGCTCAGTTATGTTTTGGGGCTGCTTTGCTGCATCTGGCACAGGATGTCTTGAATCTGTGCGAGGTACAATGAAATCTCAAGACTATCAAGGCATTCTGGAGAGAAATGTGCTGCCTAGTGTCAGAAAGCTAGGTCTCAGTCGCAGGTCATGGGTCTTCCAACAGGACAACGATCCAAAACACACAGCCAAAAACACCCAAGAATGGCTAAGAGAAAAGCGTTGGACTATTCTGAAGTGGCCTTCTATGAGCCCAGATCTGAATCCCATTGAACATCTGTGGAAGGAGCTGAAACATGCCATCTGGAGAAGACACCCATCAAACTTGACACAACTGGAGCAGTTTGCTCACGAGGAGTGGGCCAAAATACCTGTTGATAGATCTAGAAGGCTCATTGACAAATATAGAAATCGTTTAATTGCAGTGATTGCCTCAAAAGGTGGTGCAACAAAATATTAAATTATGGGTACCATCATTTTTGTCCAGGCCTGTTTCATTAGTTTCATTAGTTTCATTTTTTTAAATAATTATGTTAATCAACAATTCAAAAGTAATGGCTGATTTTGATTGTTTAATTTTCAATACATTTTTATTCATGGTTACTTTTGTACATTTCAAATGATTTCAGTGAGAATTGTGGGTTTTTCTTTCATTAACTGAGGGGTACCAACAATTTTGTCCACGTGTGTATATATATATATATATATATATATATATATATATAATAAAAGTGTCCCCCTCCTCAGCTAAAAGAGGGACTCTTGTATTTTTCTTCTTCTGTGGTTTGAGGTGCTGCTGCAGGCTCAGCTCTCCTCCTCCCCTCTGACAGTTTATATATAACGACACAGGAAGGTTCCCTCTGTTTTCATTCGTCCCTCTGTTATGTTCTCACCTCCTTCTTTTTTTCCCGTGTGTTTGGCCGGGCCTGCAGCGAGCTCATAAACAGAGACTCGGTGGTTCTGTCTCTCCCACGCAGAGATGGAAATATAACGCAGCAACTATCGCAGCAGAGCGGCCTCCTGAAGACCAGGCCGGGCTCAGACGGTGTGATGCCTTGTGAAATGGATGTGCAAATATTATGCAAATGCAGTGAGAGCATATCACAGTTTCAGAGAGAGAATCTCACCTTTGACATCCTCAGTGAAGACGGAGGAGAGAGTTTTATTAACAGCAAAGCACCTCAGAATCAAGACAGGACAGATAATGATGATCTATTTTTAGAGCTTAAAGTAGTGGAGCTAAAAATGTAAAGTTTGTCCGGAGGCTGGTTCTGGAGAAAAGGTCAGGGTGTCATTAAAATCTAAAGGGTTCATCCTCTGGAGAGCAGGAATGAGATTGTGCATTTACTTAAATTACATTTCTAATGCGCAATTTTTACCTGGTAATTGAGTATTTTAATATTGTAGTATTGCCACTTTTACTTAAATCAGCAGTAATCAATATTTTTCATAATAACACAGTCTGATCTGTCAGTGTGTAATGTGTTGGTCGTGGCTCGTAGTGATGAACCTACAGAGAATTATCAGTGACTCTGCAGCTCCCCTCGGCTTTACGGAGCTTTATAGTGAGTTTCAGCTCATTGTTTATCTGTCCGGCTGCAACTTTACTGTTTTGGTTCACTCTCAGCGCTCTCATAGCTAAAGCTTTAGCAGCTAAAGAGCCAGATATTTCCCTCAGGAGTTGGTAGAGAGCAGAAACAGCTAACAGAGAGTGAATATTGGACTTACATTCACCAGGTGGACAGAAACACGACTCCTAATGAATGATAATGTTGCTCCGTAACTGCTGGATGTGGAAATAAGCAGCTGTTTGCTAATAAGTTCAACATATCAACTTAAAGCTGATGATGAGTCAGAGTTGTGTTCGCTGCCTGTTTCTGATGAAAACTAGTGGAGAAAACATCATTTAATGCAGGTTTAAGTAAAGGATCTGAATACTTCCTCCATTAGGGAAGGATGACACCTGACTTCACTCGAGGGTTTCAGTTTCGGACTGCAGCTGAAGGTTGTGACAGTGCTGGTGAGCAATGGCGGGGTGAGGAAACCTCTGCACCAACACAGTCTGGCTATCCCCACCCCCTCCTCCCCCTCCTCCCTCTCTTCCCCCTCCTCCCCTTTCTACCTCCCCGCAGGCATCTCCAGCTAATTTTAGATAAGTGATGTTGTTGGGCCTTTCTGTCCTCATTAAGCTGGCCGGGCTCTAACACATACACATGAATCATACAGCTCATCACTAATTTAGCGCAGTGGAATTTGTTTGCTGCTGTGCACAGCAACACACCGCCTCCAGATACAGTTTGTCTCCGCCATCTGCATGCGCCGAAGAAGACGAGGAAGCAGCTGGGATCAACTTTTTGTGTCAACGGACCGCGAGAAACATCCGCCTGAACATTCAAACTGTGTCAGATCAGAGGGGGGATGAAGCTAATGAAGAACTTCAGCCTGAACATGTTTCCTCCACCACTAAGTGACAGTTTGACAGTTTTTAAAGTTTTTCTTTTTTAAGTTTTAAGGCTGCTGGTCCAGTCTGTCTTAAAGGTTCTCTGTGGATTCTCTGACCTTTAGCAGCCCTATGGAGCAGTTTTTTTATGAGTGAGTCTACGTTTTGTTTGTCTTGTTTACATCCACGAGGACATGCATGCACAATACACAGTACTGCCAAATGATTCACACTATTCCAGTGATCTACAGGTCACTGAAATAGTGAAGAAACACAGCAATGAAAGAAAAAAGGCAGAGAAGAAGAAGACTGCAAGCTAGTAAACATGAATGTAAACATGCAGGATTTAAAATACTGCACAATATCATATTCTGGTCTGTGTTATTTAGGGCTGCAATTAATAATTATTAATCATTACTGATTTATCTGCCGATTCTCTTCTCAATTACTTGATTAATCGTTCAGTCTATGAAATGTGAAAAATTTGTGAAAAACATGGTATTTTTACAATGTCACAGAGGCCACAGTGATTCTTCAGTTTGCTTGTTGTGTCTGACTAATAGGCTGAAATGTTAAGATATTTCATTTACTGTCATAAACGACAACAAAAGACAGGAAGTTATCACATTTGAGAAGCTGGAAGCATCAAATGTTTTGCATTTTTGTTTGAAAAATGACAAAAATTAACAAAACAGTTGCTGAATACTTTCTGTCCATCGACTAACCGACTAATCGTTCCAGCACTAGTTGATTGGATATTTTCCTCCTGAAATAAGATGTGATGATGAAATTTGATACTCCTTTTGTCTCCTGCACTTCTCTTGTGACTGTATGAATATTTTCTTGTGTTTAACCTTTTTTATCTGATTTTTTATCTCGGATTTGATATTGTGCAAATAAAATAAACAAATTTAAAAAATCGGTTTTGCAAATGTTTTATGAGGAAGGAAATTGCAAACATAACTTTTGTTTGCTTACAAGAAAACTCCATGAGGCATTTTTAAATCAAAAAACTAAAACCATACAGAGGAAAAAAACACGTTATGGACCAACAACAATGACAGAGTGAAGACTGTATTACAAAGTTTATATTCATATTCATAAGACTGTGATGTTAAAATGTACATTATACTTAATCTATTAAGACAACAGGTGAACATGTTGAGGAAGCGTCGAGTTTCAACAGCAAATTAAATCAGAAGATCAGAAAACGGAGGCTTCTTACTAAAATATGATCTAAAACTAAACTAAACACTCACACTGATCTGCTGCTTCTCTGAGGACAGTTTAGGTGAAGTTCAGTTGATGTTTAAGTAAAGTTTAGTTTCTTCTCATCACATCATAATGAGATATTTTCCTCACAGCTGCACAAAGTCACTGATTTTCCGTAATGATCCTCAGCTCTGCTGTTCACAGTGAACAGAGCTGAAGGGAGAAAAACTACTTTCATCGGAGCACAGCTCTCTCTCTCTCTCTCTCTTTCTTGTTTTTTTTTTCTTTTTTTTAAGGCTGAAGTTGTGATTTCTATCCTCTGTTACCCAGAGTGCACCTGGTTCAGCCCTTAGCGTGCTGGGGCCTTTTTTATTAAAGCTATTTGTGAGTACGGCTTACACACAGATTGTAAATGGTGGCAGCATCACGTTTCAGAAATAATTGTTGCTTTCAACTTGCAGATGTATTTGGGAGTCTTACAGTGCTCCCACACGTTCATGCATCGCTCAAACTTATTGTTTTTATTACTGTAATATGTCAAAATGAAAAAAATGAAATTATATCCAGTTGCAAATTTGGTGAAATAAGACTGTCACTTGACTATGAAACAGACAAACTTTAAACTCAAAAAGGTAATGAAACACATTTCATGTTATCATCAGCACTCATATCATGTTCACAGCTTTAAAGTCCAACTGAAATAACATTTCATCATCCCTCTTTGCATTCAAAAATAATGTTAGCATGTTTTTAAATGTATTGTTAATAGTTTTGTATTATTGGAATGAAGAAAAATATCAGAAATGCTCCTTTTTGTCTCGGTGTTTAGGTGTCTGTTTTATTTACAGTAGCTGAAGGAGTCTGTCAACGTCTGTGTTTGATTGACAGCAGCTGGGGGGGCGTGTCGGTGTCTGTGTTTGATTGACAGCAGCTGGGGGTGTGTCGGTGTCTGTGTTTGATTGACAGCAGCTGGGGGGGCGTGTCGGTGTCTGTGTTTGATTGACAGCAGCTGGGGGTGTGTCGGTGTCTGTGTTTGATTGACAGCAGCTGGGGGTGTGTCGGTGTCTGTGTTTGATTGACAGCAGCTGGGGGGGGCGTGTCGGTGTCTGTGTTTGATTGACAGCAGCTGGGGGGCATGTCGGTGTCTGTGTTTGATTGACAGCAGCTGGGGGGGGCGTGTCGGTGTCTGTGTTTGATTGACAGCAGCTGGGGGGGGGGCGTGTCGGTGTCTGTGTTTGATTGACAGCAGCTGGCAGGCTACCGTTGCTACACCATATAAACGGAGACAAATTAAACAAACTGCTGTAGCTGCCAGTCATGGACAGACAGCGTGTCATTAACAAGGATCTTGAAGAGCAACGACCAAACCAGCATCTAATGTGACATTTGCAGGTATGTTTACATGCTGTTTAATGTGCTGCAGCTAGCTATCTAGCCTGCTAACTGTCGTTAGCGGTGCATTTGTCCCCAGTGAATGTTTGTTTGGTGGCTCGTTCAACAAGCTAAGCTGCAGGATGTGTGTTCATGTTTGTAAGTTAGATAAGAAGGAGACTTTAGCAGGAAAGATAACGTGGGTTGTTGTTCAGAGTCTTATGTAGCAGGAGTAAATATTCACATTTAAGATGCTGGAGTTAAAGAATTTGGACATTTTCTTCATAAAGAATGACTTCAAACGATTAATCAATTATCAAAATAGTTAGCGATTAATTTAATAATTGGAAACAAATAAATGAATTGACTAATCGTTGCAGCTCTAGTTACACTACCTTTGTACTGACAGCAGACAGTCTACGTTCAATCATGTTGTCAAAATAAACCTGATCACCTCTCATCTGTTTGACTCGAGCAGTTTGATGTTTCTGAGTCCACAGCTGCTGACGAGCTGATTCTTTATTTACACTCTGAATCTTTTCACGGTGCTGAGATCCACCCGCAAAGACTCATCCAGACTGTGACAACTGCCAGCGGTCCGCTCACACCTGACTGATAAAACGCTTTACATTGACATCTGTCTCCTGTACATTTGTCTTGCTGTTCTGCTGCAGGAGAAACAAAGGCAGCTGTCATGACGTCTAAGATGTGGTGATTAGAAAGTGAGAAGAGGAGGTTTCAGCTTCAGTATGTGGAAAGTGACAAAGGAGGAATCTCTGGAATCAGACAGCTTAAAGTGTTTTAATCTCATCTGTCGTTGGAAGATGTGACGATATTCATTTTCATCCAACAGATTCTTGCATCAGTGTTGAAGATTTGTCAAGATTTTTTAATTCAGTGGATTAACAAAGAATTTGAGAGCACCAAAGGCCTCAAAGATGATTTTTTATTTTCTGTCTTTATTATTATGTTTTTGGACCTCTGAGACTCCACAAAAAACAGACATTCCTGTTGGTTTATTTTATCAATAAACTGTTTCTCAGTTGAATTTCCAAAAATGTTACTAAATCAATATAATGTATATCAATATCATAATATAGAATTATATGTGAGCAATATTTCCTCAAAATGACATGAGGATCTTCTATGGTATTTTTGTAAAAACAATATTAATGACGATATGATAAAAAAATGTTATTAATTGCAGCAACAGTTAAACTCCACTGGTTAACTGTTTGTTTAGACATCAACAGCTGCTGAAATCTCCTCACAGGACTAATAAAATCTACTGTTTTTATGTCAAGTGACTAAATATAAGCATTTATATACATTCCCAAGTGAATTTCATGCTTCAGAGACACAAGCTAACAACAAAAACAGACCCAACACGTAAACTAGTGGTAGGAAAATAGCAGCCTGAGGGCCACATCCAACTCTGCAGCAAAAATATTTGGACCTCTGATGAAAGTTTTGAATTCATAGTTTGCATCAATAACTAATAATTTTTCACAAATCTCGTCTAGATAACAAATTAAACACAAGGCTCCTGTAAGTCCCAATTATTGTAATATAACCTTACATCTAATAGCCTACTGCCCCCACACAAGGAAAGTATTAAAACTATGGTTGCGCCCTGCTATTTGAAACAGAAATTGAAGTTTAATGTGTGAATTACACAACTTTAGACTGTGTGACCATAACAGATTTGTTCTTCACAAACACAAATGGTTGGCAGTTGAACAATCATTTTCCCCTCAAACACAGTCCTGAAAAGTAAAACCTATTTTATTCTTAACTGAAATAAAAGAAATAAACAAAACATATAGGCCTTCATTTCCACTGCACCAGTTAACAGCCCCACAGTGAAAAATCCTGAAAAAACTGGCACATTGAACCTAATTACTGACCCCTGACATGAACGATAGTTGAACAGAGAAAGGAGCTGTGGGTGAGTTCCATGTGCATGTTCCTGGTCTTTGTGGAGAAAGTAATGGTAGAAAGAAATGTATCTATTGTCAATAGACCAGTGTCTGTTCACATACTTTCATGTGTACGTTTTGTGTACCTAGAGGGTTAAAAGGTTTATCCACTAGAGGGCAGATCAGGGTAGAATCATCCCTGACCGACACCAAATATGTCATGATTCAGTGCGTTAACATGCACTTAAGTAACCAGGTTACAGATGGCTTTCTCCAGTAAGCTGATTTCTTAAACATCATGAGAAACCTGGCTTCTGTAATCTTAGTAGAGGATTAGAGAATGAATGAAAGGATAGATCGTTATGCATTGTCATATTTAAAATAAGTCAAAGTCAAGTCAAATTAAAACTGGAAGCACCACCAAGTTTCCTCTAAAAGTCTAAATAAGTCAGTTTCCACCACTCAACATTTGACTAAGAAGTTCAAGAGTGAAAGAATCATTGGCTCAAAGAAACAACAGCGACACAAAGTACCACAAAGTATTATTGTAGGCTAGTCAGCTGATAGTTTGTCATTCGTCATGGCAACGGCTACAAACCAGATATAGACCAAAGCTGAGTCACAACCAGCAGCAGTGCAGCAACCAGCCACCAATTCAAACTGCAAACAAAAGAAATGTCACCTGACAGCGTCCTCTTACCTTGAACAGTCGCAGGATGTTGGCCACCATGATTGACACAGAGCTGGCCGACGCCCCAATGACGCCCACCACCTTATCCGGCTTGGCAAAGATGGGTGCATCACCATTAGCGCAGCGGACATCAGAGCCGTCCCTCTCGATTAATGCCTGGACAAAGGTGAGCGACTGCTCCAGGGCGTAGGTGTCCCGTGAACACGTGTCCAGAATGCGCGCCCCGAGCGTCACGTTGGGCAGCAGGTCCGGGTCCTTGTTGATGAGGTCAATGGCGAACAGCATGGCCTCCAGCCGGTGGATCCCCTTCTCCTTCTTCAGCTCACCACAGGGCACGCCCCTCTCGCCGCGGGCATGCACGGGGAACAGGCCGCCCAGAATGATGTCACCATCCAGCCGGATAGAGTGGGCGTACTCCTGCTGGGCCTGCTGGGAGTCCGCCAACACAGCGGGCTTCTGGGAGGCGGAGCCTAGCAGCCAGCAGCTCTTAATCATCAGCAAAGAGAGGAAACAGTGGCCAGTGATAGTTGGGGGCTTCGAACCCCTCGCCATTTTGCAGTGAGTTGAGCTGCAGGAAAAGTAAGTGGTGATATGTCAACAGGTAGGTGGTTGTAGCGGCAGCACTGAGGGTTTGGCGAGGACGAGATGAGCCAGACCATGGAGTCCCCCGTCACCCAGGGCAGGGTCGACCACGGCGGGCGGTCCCACCTACAAACACGGACCCTGAGGTTTTCTTGCGGCACAGGTTACTGTGTCGGACATACCTGTCGAAGGCAGCAGAGGAGGCGCAACTTTAAGGTCTCAGCAGCTCCAGTTTCACATTCTTCCAGAAACCTGTTCAGACAGAGGAGGAAACAATCAATACATGATCAATAAACAAACCTCAAAACCAGAGATCCCTCAAGCAGAAATTCAGAGCACAGGCGCAGCACAGGCGCAGCACAGGCGCAGCACAGGCGCAGCACAGGGCTGCTTTAAGGCCCATTTAAACACGACTGTGCTGCCAAATACCAGAACAACTATATATAGCTATATATATTATTACATTTGCAGATGACACCGTGTGGTTGGCCCCATATATGATAACAACAAAGAGTCCAACAGCAGAGAGGTGAAAGAGTTAAAAACAACCTCTTTGAATATCAGTGTAACTAACAATGAAAGAATAAATAGCTAAATAAATAGAGCTGGAACGACACACTGTGACCGACTGTCTGAGGTGTTGTGTAGGATCGTGGAAGGTGGACGTCTGCTGCATGTGGACATTATGGACTGTCTTGTTGAATTCAGTGGCAGGTTAAAAACAGCAATCTCTTTTTATCTTTTATCCAACACAAAACAAAGGACAGTGTATTTATTTCCTGCATTTTGGTTAATGTTACCCAGAAAGCCACTCAAGATAAGAGGCTGTTCTGACCCAGTTTTAGTGTTATTTTTTATTTTACTGTCGGGTTATTTACCCAAACTAAAGCTTGTTATAATTTACTCTTTTTAAACTTACATGTCCCGGTTTGTTATTGACTGTTAATAACTTGTGTATCTTTTGAATGTCATATGCACGTCGCTTTGTACAAGAAACAAAACATTTGTGAAAGTATTTAGCTAAAGCTTGTTGTTAACCTGATGTTGTGTTGCTGCTTTTTGTTACTGTCCCTCCACTGCAGCTCAACTCAGAAATACAAACACAGAATTTATTCAAACTTTGGAACATATACACTTGATTTGGGAAATTTGGATAGCTGAGAGTTACTACACTGTGGTTAAGTGCTTTGTTACAATCTAAAAAATCAAATTTTAACCAGTTTGGGTCAATATAGCACCGACACAACAGTGGGTTAACTTTAGCAAGTTAGATCCACAACAAGCTTCAGCTAAAAACTGTCATACATGTTTTGTTTCTTGTGCAGTGATGTGCATATGAGAATCAAAAGGTACACAAGTTATTAACATTCAATAACAAACTGTGACATGTAAGTTTAAAGTAGATTATAACAAGCTTTACTTTGGGTCAAAAAACTGGGTCAAAACAACCGCTTGTCTTGAGTGGCTTCCTGGGCAACATTAACCCAGTATTGTGTTGTGCTACATCGACCAAAACTGGGTCAAATTGGACCAAGTGATATTTAGTGTGTACTATCCCTCCACTGCAGCTCAACTGGGAAACACAAAGAGGGAATTCTGTACTAAAAAGACTAACTTTGAGAGATTCTTGCAGATTTGCACCGCTGAAGCTTCATATTCACTTCAGATAAACTTTCAAATGCTTTTTTGCACAAAATGAGGACTGTGGATTTTGTCATCCATCACTTACATTGAAATGACTTTAAGAAGGTCTCTTTAGGGCCAGTATGAGCAGGAGGAATGATTACAGCCAGCAAAACCTCTTTCAATGTTCACAAGGCAACTCTGTCTCCTAGAAATTATGTTCATTTGAGACTAAACTGTTTTCCCAGTGATGTTGTGTTAACAAACGTAATCTCTGCCTGGAGTATGTTCACAGGTAACGTTTTCACTAGCAAGGACACCATCAACAAGATGCGTTTAAATTATTTATTCAGAAAAACAATTGATGTGTGTAGTTCTTCCGCTTGCTGACTGCATTGTAGGGAAGCTTATAGGGAAATCTGCCGTAGCACCCAGGCAACGACAGACCCCCCTCAGGAGCCTACAAAGGAGAGGAAGGAGAGGAAGAATCAGGAAGAAACAGGAAGAGAGAAGGGGGTGGGGGGGGGGGGGGGTGGGGCGCAGAATACGACAGCGAAAGAGGAGGATAGGGTTAGGTGGGTATTTATAGGAATGCCGGAAGTGGTGCAGTTGAGGTGTGGTCCTGCTCCTGAAACTTCACTAAATAAGCTTCATTTGTGGAATGAATGAAGCTACATTTCTATACAGCTCTGCAGTGGGAGGGGGGAGGTCGGGGTGGATGGGGGGCGTACAAGCTGCAGGACTCTGACAGCAGAGACCCGGGTTCACATCCTGAGTCCTGTGTGTGTTCAGGTTTGGTTCAGGTTAGTGAAAGATGCTGCTGTGGCTTAAATGTTCAGAAACATGTTGAGACTTTGTTCTGTATTAAACAGAGACCATGATCTTTGTCTGACCTTAACCAAGAGCTGCCAGAGTCTGAACACAACCAGGAACACTTTCATACTGCTGTAGTTTCTACCAGCTGACATTTTACTGCAACATCACAGATTTTACTGCAACATCACAGATTTTACTGCAACATCACAGATTTTACTGCAACATCACAGATTTTACTGCAACATCACAGATTTTACTGCAACATCACACATTTTACTGTAACATCACAGATTTTACTGTAACATCACAGATTTTACTGCAACATCACAGATTTTACTGCAACATCACAGATTTTACTGTAACATCACAGATTTTACTGCAACATCACACATTTTACTGTAACATCACACATTTTACTGTAACATCACACATTTTACTGTAACATCACAGATTTTACTGCAACATCAGAGATTTTACTGCAACATCAGAGATTTTACTGTAACATCACAGATTTTACTGTAACATCACAGATTTTACTGCAACATCACAGATTTTACTGTAACATCACAGATTTTACTGCAACATCACAGATTTTACTGCAACATCACACATTTTACTGTAACATCACACATTTTACTGTAACATCACAGATTTTACTGCAACATCAGAGATTTTACTGCAACATCAGAGATTTTACTGTAACATCACAGATTTTACTGCAACATCAGAGATTTTACTGCAACATCAGAGATTTTACTGCAACATCAGAGATTTTACTGCAACATCAGAGATGTTGATGGAAAAAACAACCAGGTACGTTGTTTCTGAACACAGTCAGACGTTCAGTATCAACATTTTGCATCTTGCCAAACATTTTCTCATTATGTTGAGAGAAAATGTGCTTCAGCAGCATTTCGTTTCTAGCAAAACATATTTGCTGTTGCAATTTAGTCTTATATGAACGTAACTTCTAGGAGACAGAGTTGCATTTGGACACTTGACTATTGTTTTAAGACAGACTTGAAAAATTGTGAACCCATCCTTTAAACAAAATTACACACACACACTCATCCTCAGGCAAACAGTGAACACACACACACACTTTTACAAGAGTGAACCACATCTAAACTCTCAAATACAGATAGCCATAAACGCGCGTGCACGTGTCTCTCCCTCTCTCTCTCACACACACACACACGTTTTCACTTCAACCGCACGCACATCTTCTACAAAGTAAACACGGAGGCGCGCGCACACACGAATGATAACCAATGATAAACGCGCGTGCACGTTGGATACAGCATCTCTCTCTCTCTCTCTCACACACACACACACACAGAAATAGGCACGAGCTCAAGTTACATTCCAGCACAATCAGCTGAAATCGGAAAAATGTGAATCTGATCTGAAACATACAACCTGAGATCCTCGTTATTGATTGATACTCATTGATTAATTGATTGTAATGGTGGATTTACAAGATAAGAATCTAGGGGATGTCACAATGAGAGCTCGTATCTCCAACATCCCGTCCAAAGAAACCAAATTATAACGAACAATAATCCTATTTTTTGTCTTAATCAATAACATGCTGTCAGAACTTGTTAAACTTGTTTGATACATATTTTATATCTTGTAAATGCTGCGTTCAGGTACCTTTTCTCTCCGCAGCAGAAGCAGGTGTTTCCTCTGTCAGTGTCACAGGTCAGACAGATGTTTGTCTCCAGCTGTTTGTCACATCACACAAACATTTTCTGCTAAACTCCTCCGCAGGGACTCGATCATCAGCATCCATCCACTAAAAACATTAAATCCTGAATTCCACTTTTTTTCTGTTCCTGCAGCTACAGAGCAGAGCGGCTCCTGGTCCTGACTGAAGCGGTAAATTCCTCTGAACGGCAGGTTTCTGCTGGATCACCTGCAGGTGTCGGTTCGGGTCCTTCTCCTCTCCTCCCCCCCCTCTGACAGTCCTGGCCCCTCTCAGATCAGTGTGTCGGACTGCTCACCACATGAATACACGCTCACAACAGGGACAGCTGGTTCCACAGGACCGGAGTCGCTTCTCGCAGCTCTCCAAAGTGCGCGTTGCGGCGCGGCGCGGCACGGCACGGCGCGGCTGTCCTGCGTCACAGGAAACACGGGAGGCTCCCTGGCTCATCACACCAGCTGAGTACAAGCTGATGAGGGTCCGAGGGTCTCATCAAGTTCCCCGGTCACAGAGCAGCGACACCCTGATCCCGGTGAGGAGGGAAAAGTGCGTCCAGGCTGCTGACAGACTCATCAGACGCGACAGGAGCGACGGTGTCACAGATGAAGTTAATGAGCTTCATCACGCAGCCAAGCAGAGAAAGAAGCTGCTGAGTTAAAGCAGCAGACATGGCGGCCGGACGCCCCCCAGCGGACAAACACAGGAACAGCAAACAGCTGCTGCAGCTCTGAAGGCTGAAAAAAGACCATCATCACATTTCCTGCATATAAAGTATATTTTTAAAATGTGCGTTTAAGTTTCACATAAGTACTTTAGTGTAGCCTATTTTTGGTGCTTTTGTAGTAGTAGTCTAGAAAGTATACTGAAACCATCATTTAACACACTTAAAGGACAGGTTCACAACTGTTCAAAACAGTCTGTCTTAAAACAACATTCAGGAGCCCACAAGAACACTGAAGTAGGGTTTTCTTGTTTATCTGAAGCTAATATGAAGCTTCAGCGTCCAAATGAGTCATATCAAGTAGATATCTTTCAACGTTACAGTCTTTTTAGTGCCAAAGTCCCTCTTTTTGTTACTATACTTCCACCGCAGCTCAACAGGGAAACACTGTCCGAGGAAACACAAAGAGGAGTCAAAGTCGAGTCACAAGTTATTAAAGCAAATCATTACCACCTTGCTGCTGTTGCCAAGTGCTGCTCATGGCTGAATGTTGGTCTCTGTAAATTAAAGAGTACAGTCTGACCTGCTCTGTGTGAAAATAGCTGAGGTAACTTCTATTGTGATCTGTTGCTATATAAATATAATATACAAAATAAAACATCAGACGTAAGTACACACAATTAAAACAGACAAATCAATAAATAATACGATGTGAGTTAAAAACCATTAAAATGTCAAAATAATTAAATTAATAAAATAAAATAAAAAGAAGACCAGCAACTTAGGCTAACTAAAGGTTTGGTTGTGTTGGAGCACCCTGAACATGATGGACGCACAGTTCAGATAACGAAGTAAAGTTAAATATCACAATATCACTAAATATGAAATGCAGTAACCAGTTTCAGTTTTCTACATACAGATGAATTACTAATTAAAAGCCACTGTCTTGATCAGCCTATTTTTTTTATAAATTTCATAATTTCCAAACTTCAAAACTAGTTATATGTGTGATATACACCTATTATTATTCTGATATCAGTTTACTATTATATTGTAGCACAGCAGTGACTTGGCTCAAAGACTGATATAACTCACAGCTTCTGACCCAGTCTGAGCTCTCTAGAACTGTAACATTAGCTAACGTACTGTTAGCTAACGTACTGTTAGCTAACGTACTGTTAGCTAACATACTGTTAGCTAATGTTACATTAGCTAACATTACTGTGGGAAACTCACTCAGCCAACAGAACATATTTCTGAACTCATCAGAGTTACGCTCATGTAGATGATATTATCAGTAAGAATCCTCCTTAAAATTTGTGTTTTGATTCTCATCTCAATCTGCAGTAGATGAAAAAACGTGCAGCGAACTGAAAAGGTGCAAAACAGGTGCGCTCCTTTAGTGACAGAATTACCAAACAGACACAGACGCAAAATAGGACCCATATCATGTTTGTAGGAAAGGTTTTGGCCTCTTGTGTGATCTTATTATTCAATTACTTGAGTTGTTTATTGTCACTGGCACCACTTGGTTTCTTATTACAGAAACTTTTACATGTTGACCACAGCATATTTTCCACAAGAAGTGTTGATGTTTGTGTTATTTATGACCATATTTATATGATACAGACATTCTGACTTTAGAAAAACTTCAAAGTACAAGAGCAGTGATCAATAAATGGTCTTTGATAAACCAGCCAATAATATCACTTTCTGTTTATTAATCAGAACTCTATGATTGGTTTCTTTAACATCACTCCCTTTGACAATGTTCTGATTACAGTTGACTTCATTCAGTTATACAGTACAGATGGTGTTCAGTAGCAGGTTCACTTTACATTCAAAAATGTGATTATTCAAAGCTGTGTGTGTGCTGAAGGAAGGAAATGCATTAAAAAACTGATGGCACCTATTCTACTAATGACATGTAATGATGGCTCACTGACAAACTGATGACAGCTTCCTGAACAGATTTCTGTTTTGAGTCATTGTTTGACCAAACGATGTGAGTCAGATGTGATTTTCTACTTTTCTCTGTTTTATATCAGTTTTTGGTCTAGCTCCATTAAAAGAGGCCTGAGCTCCCCTGTCTACCATTATCTTAAAGCATTTCTAATGCTGCACTTAATTCAGGCATTTAAGAATTAATTGTTATCGGCTGACTATCTTTTGTCAATAAGCTATATGACGTATTGGTTTGGATATGTGCAGGGTGTTTTCTGTGACTGTGAACTGCTTTCGTGTAGTATTTTGTGCTTCTATGTGTAAATTATGTGTGAATATGATGTCAGTTAGGTCAATGATCCGCAGCAACCAGGCTGTGAACTTGTACCGATGTTGGCTACTGGTCTGCAAAGATGTTATCGGACAGGAACGGGCATGTACCAACCAAATTTTTCACGCGGCAAGAATACATACAAAGTCAATGCAAAGACTAAAGAATAGACGCAAATTCACGTCTATTCACGGCGGGCAAAGTGAAAATTCGTAACGCAAATGACATGACGCAAATTATCATGTATCTCAGTGTTTACAGATGAGTGTCGGTATGACTGTTGTTAGCAGGAGGACTGAGCCGGCACGACAGCAGGCAGGCTGAGCTTCAGTAACATCACCGCACTGCTCCGATTGTTCGGGTGGGGACCAGTCGGTGCCTGCTGTTGCTCGCTGGCTGTTTGTGGCAAACGGTCAAACTCACGAGTAACGTAAGGCGAAAATTCGCTTCGCGTTTGGTGTGAACACACCATTATTCACCTCCTACTGGACAGATAGTAGAGATGGGAAAGATTTGCATGTTAACGAGACTTCATGTCATTAAGACGGTTTCATCAATACAGAGTTGGTCATGTGAAGATTAAAATACTGCATATAAAACCATATCTATTAAATTTGGGTTTAATTACATTGCACATAGGTCTTTGGCTGACGTGAGGCGTCCATATTTGTTTGGTTTTCAGGCACTTCTGCATTATTAAGTGGTACATCGGATATATCGGAGCTTTCTGGAAAGTTTCCAGTCATAATTCCAACATGAATGCTATTTACAAGTTGGAAACTCATAAAACGATAACTCGGATATGACCTTATGTATAATGCAGCATTGGAGACTCACGTACAGAACTTAAAGCTCTGTGACTGGAGGTTTCTTGTCAAAATGCATCTTGGGAGTCGTACATAATTAGTCCTGCAAATCAAAGAAGCAGATATTTTTATAATGGAGTTTTTGTACTGGTGATTCAGCCAGGAGAGTTTCATGTCGATCCAAGCTGTAGAACGGCTAAAACTGTGAGTCACGTAACATCTACGAAAGATGTGAATAGGATTTTTACTTTCCGGAGCCTAAAATATCTTTGTAACTCTACAATCATTAGTCGTCACCTTGTTACAGGTGTGATAATGAGGTAGCAGCAGGCTTTGTGCTGCCGTACAGATTCTCTCGCAGGAAGGCCAACATCTTCTTCCAGGCGTCTTCCTGAGCACGAGAATGTGGCACCGTGTCTCCGCCCCACAGAGCCATTACTGCAAAGACAACAGGAAACAGAAACCACTCAAAACTCAAGTCCTGTTTTTGGCACATTAACCCTGAGAGAGTTTCTGTAATTGTCCAATGCTGAACCTACTCTTCTGACGTTGGCTGACTGTCCTGAAGGAGCTGGCTCTGAAGTGCGGTGTGTATGGAGGTTCAATCAGATGACCGGCGTTCGGGTACGACAGGATGGTCAGCAGGTGGCTGTTCCCCGCCCGCTCCATCATCTCCTTCATCTGGAAAACAGGGAGGTTAAAACATCTGTCATATATGTGACATGGCTTGGATACAATTTGTAAATGAACATTTTTTGGGTTTTTTGGTGTTGTTGCTGCTGTCGTCCCCAAACTGAATCTTTATAGAACACACACTCAGTTTCAACACCTCTGTTACTGTGAGATTTTAAATGACAAGTTTGGAATTATAGAATTAAATCCAAACCGGTCTTTAATCTGAAAACATCCTTTGAGAATCAACTGAGTTTGACAAGCAGAAACCAGGCAGCTCTGAAAACTATGGCGAAATATTTTCTGATTCATAACCTCTCAAAACTCCAGTAGGTCAAGAGCTAATTAATTAAATAAGTAACAGTACAGTTAATTAAAGCTTATAGCAGGACAGCTATCAGTAAAGTTTCATCCAACTTCTGTTGTCCTGCTTTCTAATCTGACTTCAAACCTCTGCAGCAGGCTTGTTACTCTGACAAGATGTCATGAAAGTAAACTCACGTCCTGTGCGGACTCGTAGGCCGGCCAGTTCTGATCGTCCTCCCCTACGACCAACATCAAAGGACACTGCAGTCGTCCCACCTGCTCAGAGACAAACAGAAGCAGCATTTCAACGTTTTTTCAAGAACCGTTCATCCGACTGACTCCACACTTGGCGGGTGTATGGCTGGGAACCCAAGGGAGTGCAGTGTCGAATTCAGTGTAATGTGGATACATGGCACAGTTAATATTAATATATATGAATATATATAAAATATTAAATATTAAAAAGTAAATAAATCACCCTGTTACATGGAGCCTTTAAACAGCATGTGTAAATAGTTATGTATATAGTTAGTTATTGTATATAACTGAGTTTTTAATTGCTGTATTTTTCTAAAAAACAATAAAAACAGACTCTTGTGCTGTAATAGTAACACATCCATCTATTAGTCCTGCTAAGAGTTTGTTGGTTGTTCACAGATCACAGATGTAGTGTAATCAGTCACTGTGATAACAACAATAATTGGCTAACTTAGTAACATGTTGATTTGTTTTTTCCTTATGTAGTTTGTGTTGGTTGTTGGCGATTCACATTTCAGATCTTTTGCTGATGGAGTTGTGAACATGCCAGAGGGTCAGCTGTGCTTTGTTTTTATGGCCACAACTGGAGGACAAGCAACAGCGTTGCGTTTCCATCTCCATGTACTCCGGATGCAGTGTGCCTGTGTGCTCCGGTGAACAACATCACCTCAAGTCGTACTACTGAGGTATGTAAAATCTGAGGCTTACAACAATACTGGAGGCCAAGTAATCGGCCCATTCCGGACAGGTGCGTTTTGAACAGGCACTGCACTAGTAATAAGAAAGAGAGAAGTTCTGTCTGACTGAACTCACGTCCACTTTGAGCGCAGGGTCGGTGGGGATGGGCAGCAGCAGGTCTCGCCAGATCGCCTGGTTCTCCTCGCTGAAACGAGTCTTCTCAGCATTTCTGATTGGATAGAAGACAAACCAAAAAAGAGAGTGAAAAAACCTACAACTGACTCAATTCTGACTCAACTTTGTATGGATTTACTTTCTTTTCACACATCTTTACAACCTTGCCAGTAGTGGAGCTAAAAATATAAAGTTTGTCCTGCATGTGGCGCTAGAGGAAACATCATGGAGTCATTAAAAAGTAAAGTCCATTCTCTGGGGAGCAGGAATGATATCGGGACATTTAACTGACTCGTAGTTGTTGAGTTTTTGAACATGAGTAATAAAGTAACTGACAAGAGATCAACTTACCTTCTAAAGAATCTCAGCATTTCTTCCACAGATCCATCGACTGGCTGCACATGACTCCCACTAATACACACCACACACCTGAGCTGGGAGACCACACACACACACACACACACATACACTCTTTAAATATACATAGTTTACACATAAACTACACAAAATGATGAGTAGCAATGTGTAAAAAAAATCATTATTATTTATTTACACCTTAAATCTGAGTTTAAGGGGTGTACCCATGAGAATCTTGGTCCAATATTCAACTTACACAAGTATGATGTGGAAAGTTCAGCTATAAGTGTCATACCTGTACAACTTGGGAGTAAGCAGCCATTTTGAGTGCGACACTGGTGCCGAAGGAAAGGCCCACCATGCCGATCCTGCTGCCGAGGACCTGAGGATGCTGCTGCAGGACTCTGAAGGCCATCTGCAGCAAGAAAACACAACTTCAACTACAGTTTATTTAAAGTGCACATCTCCCAAAGAGTGTCTGTTCACACAAGTTACAAAAAACATGACTTCACACACACACACACACACACACACACACACACACACACACACACACACACACACAGGTAATAATGTTAATATAGCAACAGGAATGAGGTTAAGCATTTTAAAAGAAGATATCATATAACCAGAACAGATTTGGGGAAACTACCCGTCAAAGACGAAAAAACTGTTAGTGATTTGATTTCCCAGCCTGGATCTGAAAGTCTCCACAGAGCTTCCCTCCCCAACATGCAGCACTAGTTTATTCCAAAGAAGGGGAGCTCGAAGGGCAAAGGCTTGACCACCAAAAGGTTTTTTGTTAAAATCGAACAACAGCAAAGTAACCAGCATCAAGAGAATGTAAAGGACATGATGGAGTATACGGAGTAATAAGGCTGGAGATATAAAACAAAAGTGCATTACAGTAGTCAATTATGGATGTTACATAGGCATGTACAAGGATTTAAGTATCTGAATTTGATAAAATGGGGCGTATTCTGGCGAAATTACAAGGGTGAAAGAAGGCAGTTCTTGTAATATACTTGATGTGTGGCTCAAAGGTAAGAGAAGGATCAAATACTATTCCCAGATTTTTAACTCTATGGCTCTGAGAAATTATGCAGCCATCAAGATTAAAGGACAAATCTGTAAAAAGTGATCTGAGACTAGCTGGACCAACAAGCAACATTTCAGTCTTTTGTGCATTCAAATTAAGGAAAATATTGTACATCCGGTGATGGACTTCTGACAAGCACGTATTTAATTTAGCCAGCTGGGAGGAATCATTGACTGTTACGAGAAGATAGATTTGTTTGTCATCAGCATAGCAGTTATAAATTATGTTTTTTGAAAATGTGACCTGGGTAAAGCAATTAAACACAGAACAAAGGTGGACCGAGTACTGATCCCTGTGGAACACCATATTTGAACTTAGAGCAGGAAATAAGTTTTGATTGCATGGATTCTCATACTTCATACCATTAGTATTTATAAGTATTTATATTAACATACCAACCAATATAAGCACTGTGTAGTAGTAATAATATTGGTATGAAAGATTATTTTACATGAGATTATACCAACAAAGACTGACCTTAAATTCTCTGGTCTGAGTGAAGGAGTGTCTCTCTGGAGGTGAATGAACCTCTGAACCAGTTTTATTGTCACATAAAAACACACACACAGATAACAGACACACAGCCCAGCGTCTGCTGCCGAGACAAAACTCAACAATGTTCCTGACAGAGCGACTGTCTCACACCCAGAGCAGATGATTATTACCAGTATGCAGGTTGCAGTTAATGCTTGGCATCTGTGTTATGCAGTTATACTTAGTGGGTCTTTTAAAGCCAGATCTTGTATTTTTTACATTAAGGTTTGAGTTGTACTTGTTGTAGTTGTACTACAGTTGTACTTTAACGAGTTACAGTATAGCTACTGAGCCTACACACATTTCCCCCAAAGGTACCAAAGTAAGGGATGATACCCGACATGTTTTATGTTGAATGATTGTAATGGATGACACAGGGGTGAAGAACCGGCCGATGTGAAGCGGACGTCTCCACGAAACCCATTACAATCATGGAATGTTCAAACTTTGGGGGTATTATCCCGCTTATACCAACAAAATGCCATATGTAAAACTAAACTAAGTATATAGGTCATTGACTTGCAAATATAACTAGTTTCAATCTCGCTTTTCTGTTTTCATTAAAAAGGGCCACAACATTTTCTTTATATTTCCTTCATTTTTCTTTATATCCTGTTGGATATTTTTTACAAAATCTTATGTTATTTTGGGGTGTCCTGACTGAACATTGAATTAATGTTTTGTATTTTAGAATTTGTCATTTAGGACACTCATCAGGTTTACCTCAAAGTACTGGTTGTCCACCATCTTTCCAGTTTCCAAGGTGATTTTAGATGTCAGGTAGTCAAGGGCCAGGGAGGCAAAGCCATGGGAGGCCAGCAGCGCCGCACGGTACTCCACCAACTGCCCTCCACCCCCCCACAGGTCCAGGAGGCCGGGGAAAGGTCCAGGTCCTTTAGATGAGTCAAAACACCAAAAACTTTTTTGAGTGTTTCCTGCGTGTGTGTTTCACTCCTACAGTACCAGCCAGTCGCAGATAAACTGCATTAATTATATTGTTTTCATTCCTAAACGTGCTTGATGTTTTTTTTCTGTCTGCATCTTTTAGTGTGAGCGCTTGAACAAGCTGAATTATCACTGATTTTCAACAGAAACAGACCATGTAATGTGGGACAACCGGCCTTAATATAATAATATAAAGTGCATACAGGGCTTTCTGGACTCTGCCACTAGATCTCTGCAGCTAGAATGCTGCTGCTCCTATTCTCCGTTCACTACGCTCCTCGCTGCATCCGGTTCAATATTTTGGTCCCGGCCTACAGGCCAGTGAAGGGAATTACTCCTTCCTACCTCCTCCGCCCCATCACTCCAAGGACCTTCATCTCGGTCAAGTGAATTTTTATTTGTATAGCCCAATATCAAAAGTAATTTGATTTGCAATACAACATCCTCTGTCCTTAGACCCTCCATTCAAATAAGGAACAACTCCCTAAAAAATGGAAGAAAGCTCAGGAAGAGCAACAGAGGAGTAATAGATGTGTGTTCACAAATGGTAAATGGGCTGCATTTATATGGCGCCTTTCTAGTCTTCCGACCACTCAAAGCGCTTTACATTGTATGTCAACATTCACACAAACACCCACACAGTGATGGCACAGCCTTCGGGAGCAATTTGGGGTTCAATATCTTGCCCAAGGACACTTCGACATGCAGACTGGAGGAGCCGGGGATTGAACCACCAATCTCCCCATTAGTGGACGACCCGCTAATCGACGACCCTGAGCCACAACCACTCAAATGACCAAGAGAGGAAAATTACAGAAATACAGCATGGACAAACAGGATGACAAAAGTATCATAACCACATTTCAGACTACACCTCCACACCTCCTGCTAGCTCTTCCTAACGTCTCATTTCACTTCTACTGCAGCGCTGAACTCGCTCTGATGTCACTGGTCTGTGTTGCTCAGACTGTCAGACCTGAAACCTCCCTCCAGACTCTCCTCTGGTCCTACCTGAGGGCAGGAAGAGGGTCGCAGTGAGTCCGCCCTCTGTGATCGGGACCCTGCGGACGCCGGGCGCCATGTACCAGCGCTCCACCAACACACTGGCCAGCGGCACCTGAGTTATGAAGCCTTCAGTTTGGTGACCCTGGTACACCGAGATCCTGATCTCCATGGGAGTCTGGACGTTCACCTTCCTCATCCTGAGGAATGATGGGAAAGAGTCAGCTCTGATACTGATAATTGATACTGTATTTATCAGGATCATCTGAACAGCTCTGGTCTGGTCGGCCTACCTGAGCCCAGGTTTGCTGCCTGGAACCGGTCTGAGGCTCCACAGCAGACCCATCGGTTCAACCCCAGAATATGTCCTACCCAGACTGAGATCCTCTGAAACTGGAAAGCAAAAGACATGAAAATGCATTTCTTTTTTTGGTGTTCATTTTTTCTGTACGAGAACAGAGAATATTCGAAGCTCCCTCCACCCAAAAACATGTTCTTCTTCTTGTTCCTTCAGTTGGATGTTGTTCTCGTCTCTGTGCAGAGAAAATAATGTCTAACGTATCTATAATTATCTGTGCATCTGTCCAAAATTAAACATTTTAAATGTTTTTTCTTGTACACAGGTCTCTCTTGAAAAAGAGATCCCGATCTCAATGAGAGTACCTGTTTAAATAAAGGTTTAACTTAAAAAATGAATAAAAATCTGCTGAAAGTAGAACGTTTCTCTGCTCTCATTGGAATTTTGATTTTAAGGGGAGGACCTTCGACCAGGATTTGTGACATCATAAATAGTTTGGAGCCAATTGTGGTCCAGTGTTCATCTTACACAAGTGTGATGTGGAAAATTGAAGCCTCCAGTGTACAAACATTGTCCACACTAAGCCGGCTAAATACATCTTTTTCTCTCGGTTTTGTTCCTCCGTCCAGACTAAAACGGCTGAAACTTGTTTCAGCTCAAAAACAGCATTTTAGACTTCAGCCGGCTTAATGTAGACGTAGTCTGAGAACAGACTTTACAGTGCAGTAGGAGACATCATGTGTCCAGCAGTTAAATTTCTGAAGTGAAATATATTTGCAAATTTATTGATTCTGGAATTTCTAATGAGAGAGAGAAGGAGGATTTTAAAGTGGTAATTATACTTTTTTAATGGAAAAACCATATCAGACACACATTATTGTTCCAAGCAGAGTGTGTTTACATGGGCAGGGATGTGCCGGTAACAAATTTTCACACTACGATTATCGTAGGTAAAAATATCCCAGTAAACAGTATTATCATGATCATGTTTCCAGAAATCCTACTATTAGTGCTAAGCTATATTTAAATGACTTCACACCATGATCACCTTGGATTTTATTCACTGAACAGTCGTCTGTATATCAGTCAGTATAGTGCAGTTTTGTTAGACTCAGCATAAGAAATAACATCAAAAACAGTTTAATACTGTTCAAAATTCAAAGACGGTTGACTGGAAATTACTTTAGATGCAGCTCAGTGTCTGGGTTAGATTCTACGCACACATTCATATTTTGGAAATTCATTAATTTTTCCAAATGAAATTGGTTGATTGTTCTCTGAAGTGCAAGAACTTTGTAGTAAGTTTCATTTGCTGGGTGTTAACAGTTAAATTTAATTTTTAAAAGGCAGAGAAATTAGTAAACGCACACAGGACATAATAAAAGTTATACTGGGCTCATACAAGCCACTAGTGGCTAAACAAAACTAAACTGTTGATGAACTGTTGCTCTGTGTCCTCTGAAAACTACGATAATCATGGTAATGACAGTAATATTCTGAAGAAACTAATATACCAGCACATCTCTTTAAATTACTTTCCTGCAGTTCACAAACACAACTTGCTAATATTTCTAAATGTATTTTCCAGGTGTAGATTTTAGGCCATGTACCGTTCACTGTCCCCGTGGCGTTGGCGATGTAGTGAGCGAACGCCTCCCACGTGTGTCCGTCTTCACACTGGTGCAAAGCGTGGACCGTGAGCTGGGAACCAGGAGGGACATTCTGGACCAGGACGCTGAACTTCTCATCCACAAGTCCTCTGGACGGCTGCACCGACAGCTTCACACAGCACAGTTTCCTGTCCATTCTGAGCTGAGCAGACAGGTCAAATAACCAGAGACACACAAACCAAAGCCATATGAATCCATCACATCTAGGACTGCAACGATTAGTCGATTAACTGATCGCCAACTAATTTGATAATTGTTTTGAGTCATTTTTTATGAAAAAAAGTCAAAATTCTCTGATTCCAGCTTCTTAAATGTGAATATTTTCTGGTTTCTTTAGTCTCTGTGACAGTAAACTGAATATCTTTGTGTTGTGGACAAAACAAGACATTTGAAGACGTCAGCTTGGACTTTGGGAAACACTGATCAACATGTTTCGCAATTTTCTGACATTTTCTGGACCATTTTGGGTACTATACTTTGGGTAGATTAATAGTAATAGTACTGCATCATATTGTATATCATATGTTTTTTTAAAATAATAATAATACTTTATTTATACCTTTCACACAGAGTGTGAAAACAAATGTTGTCAAATAAATGTAGAAAGTACAATATTTCCCTCTGAAATGTAGTGGAGTGGAAGTATAAAGTAGCATCACATGGAAATACTCAAGTAAAGTACAAGTACCTGAAAACTGTACTTAAGTACAGTAAAGTTACTTTCCTCCACTGACCTCTTCACAGTATTTCCTAACTGACGTGTATGAAGCACTTACTGTCCGAGCAGCCTGACAGCTCACAGCTGCTGTCTTCAGGTTTGTTGTTAGTTTAATTTCTGGAAACAAAATGACAGAAAGAAACAAACGTCTTCGATAGCAGCAGACTGAGGTTATTTAACCAGAAACAGTCTAAAGTTCAACAGTCCGCCCTCAGCGGTCTGCCCTCCTCTCCAGTTCAAAAACTGAAACTATCCATGTCTGTAGAATAACCCCTGATGGTTTGTGAGCCTGGTCTTTCTGGCTGCTGCACACCAGTCAGTTTAGCTTTTGACCAAGAAAGCGTTGCTGGTGTTTGCGGGACAGTCGTAACAGATCGGGCTGCGCCACTGGCGCCATTACGGCTCAACGGTGGGAACGGCGGAGCCACTGAAGAGTACTTCCTGTCAGATCCAACATGGCTGCCGCAGTGGTACAGTTTCTTCAACATAACATTTCGCCCAGTAAAGGGATCTTCTCTGTCCACAGATTCATAAATTAGTGGGAAATGTTTAATTTACTTTAAAATGTTATAAATTCTTCCCACAGCTGTCAAGTTGAAGAAATACATTTTAGGACTGGCAAAAGTTAAGTTATATTTCAGATTTTTTTTTTTAATAGCTACATATTATGACCAACAAGAAGTGTCTGTATACCATTTTAAATCCAATAGATATTATATTTACACTTTTGTACAATTTTGAGGTCTTTAAATTCCACTTTATTGTTCTACTCCACTTCTTTCAGAGGATAAATGTGTACTTTCTATTCATATTTATCTTCATTACTTTACATATGATGATTTTGCATACAGAACCGGTTTTAGATTAACTTTACAATACTGCAGGTAGAGTCCCCCATGCTGTGTATATCAGGAGGAATTATGCAGAAATAATGTAAAGTGGTTTTATGCTCACATTCAAACATGTTCCTACTGCGTTTATGTGCACTGTTAACTAACTAAATATAATTATGTGATGTCTGTGATTTAATTTGCATGTTAGAAGAAGAGAAGACATGTCCACCATATTACACATGATATATTTTGCCTGTGACACAGTCTCGGAGTAATTCAGTAAAAACAAAAATAGTTACAATTGTTCTACTTCTCTCCTACGTTCCTTATTTCAACAAGAGAGTATTTCTATTCCACATGCCACCAAATACTGGAATAATTTTAATATTAATGGCAGAAGGTTAATATCTCACTACTAATAAGATAAAGGAGGTGTCCTTTAAGCATATACACAAATTCTACCCTGTAAAACATTTCTTAAAAGATTTAAGATTGATATGACTGTATCTAGTGTTCATTTTGCTCTGCACATCCTCAAACTGTGCCTCATTTATTTTGCTATTGTCACTAAAAGACTGTGGCAAGAAGTTTTTAAGTTCATTAATGTGACATTTAGGGCTGATTTTTACTTTATTGTATAAACATGTTCTGTTTGAGTTTTTCTTGTAATATTACTGTGCTGTAAATAAAGTTGGTCCAAAACTTCTTCTTCTTCTTCTTCTTCTTCTTGAATTGTATTGGCGAAATGGTGCATTACCGCCACCTGCTGGTGTGGAGTGTGGATCTCTTATCTAAAAGTAGAAAATCACATCTGACTCACATCGTTTGGTCAAACAATGACTCAAAACAGAAATCTGTTCAGGAAGCTGTCATCAGTTTGTCAGTGAGCCATCATTACATGTCATTAGTAGAATAGGTGCCATCAGTTTTTTAATGCATTTCCTTCCTTCAGCACACACACAGCTTTGAATAATCACATTTTTGAATGTAAAGTGAACCTGCTACTGAACACCATCTGTACTGTATAACTGAATCAAGTCAACTGTAATCAGAACATTGTCAAAGGGAGTGATGTTAAAGAAACTAATCATAGAGTTCTGATTAATAAACAGAAAGTGATATTATTGGCTGGTTTATCAAAGACCATTTATTGATCACTGCTCTTGTACTTTGAAGTTTTTCTAAAGTCAGAATGTCTGTATCATATAAATATGGTCATAAATAACACAAACATCAACACTTCTTGTGGAAAATATGCTGTGGTCAACATGTAAAAGTTTCTGTAATAAGAAACCAAGTGGTGCCAGTGACAATAAACAACTCAAGTAATTGAATAATAAGATCACACAAGAGGCCAAAACCTTTCCTTCAAACATGATATGGGTCCTATTTTGCGTCTGTGTCTGTTTGGTAATTCTGTCACTAAAGGAGCGCACCTGCACTGACCTGGGAGGAGAGGTGCAGCTGGGGCTGTTCATGCAGATTAAGCTGCACAGCGCAATGTTGGTGCTTATTTTGGCAAGAAATTGTGTTTGCAATAAAACCTGCTCAGACTCTCACTGCACATGTAAATGCACACGTACATGCAGAGTTTGAGTTTGTGGCCTCAGATGGCAGAGGCACAGCACACAAACGTCTCCAAGATCACAAAACACCTTCATTTATATTAAGTTTTGCACCTTTCAGTTCGCTGCACGTTTTTTCATCTACTGCAGATTGAGATGAGAATCAAAACACAAATTTTAAGGAGGATTCTTACTGATAATATCATCCTGGCTGAGTGAGTTTCCCACAACAACTTGAAGAATGTCGGATCTTTTCCATCTTTAATAAACAGCTGTAGTCATCAGACAGCAGCAGGAATGATATATACAGTCTCTGATGTGAGAGAGGGGCTGTGCATCATTTTACGCTGAAGCCACAGCAGAGGAAAATGTAAATCTTCCAACACAGCGACAGGATCGATCAGGATCTGCGGTGATTAATGTTCTGTATGGTCTAAACATCAGACTGGAAAGCTCTTACTCACAAATTCCAAGTTTAACAATAAAATCATTTGAAGTAACGCGACATTTTGATTAAATAAGAGCTCGAACTGAGTTTAGAGAGTCAAATATTTTTTCTGTGATGTCACGAGGATTCATGGGGTCCTGCGCCGAGCCCACTCCTTCCTAAACAGAGGAGGTCTGCAACAACAAAGAAAACATTGTAAAACAGGTTTAAACAAAATTCTGTTTAATTTACACACAGCCTGGATACCTTCATCCATCATTTAAATATTTGGATGAAATAGAACTTGAATCATTAACCAGTAAACTGCATAACCCAATTCTGTATTGATTTGTTTGTTTAAGAATATTGTTTCACGTTGCACCAACAATGGTAGTCCGGGAAACTGCAAAACATTGTTGGTTACATCCACATGGGCCATGCGCCCGGAATTAAGACTATTAAGAATTAAGACCCGCTCACTATGTTCCCCTGGTTTTTAAAAACATCAGACTAAATCGGCGCCGCCTTGTCTCCAGACTGACTGGTGTCGGCTGTGGGAGGAGAGACTGATAAAGCTCAGTAGTGTTGTGTTTTATTCACATAAATCCAGCTGATAGACACCAGCAGTGAGTTCTGCATCTGCTCTCAGTCTGCTTGTACAGTAAGTGGCTAAATTTAACAAATAAATGTTGACAGTGTTGATTTTGGCACCTGGATTTATTCTCAGTCTTTTGATAATGTACATTACTTTTAGTCAATTTTGAGTCATTTGTTTTTTGTTAGTTTTAGTCAACAAAAACTAAAGCTGATATAGTTTTCATCAGTGATGTAAATTGGTCTTATAAGTATTTTGAGGCTACAGCTATGGCCATCGTCTGTACAGTTAACATGGTTACAGGTGGAAAAGGCACAGTTTACTTGTTCACACACAAAGTGTCCCAATACTATTACTATTCAGTATATACGAATCTTAATAGTATTCAGCCCTTATAACAAGAAAGCAAAACTACTTCATCATTTTATACTAAGCAGGAAAGGATGCAATATGTGCAACTTCAGAATGCAGCTGCCAGTGCAGACAAGCACTGAAGAGGCTTAAATGTGCTTTAAGCTGAATGCTGATGTTTGCTAATGTTGTTGCCAGTTTGAATGCAGAGGAACGGGTCTGTCTGAAATATCTGTGCATGAATAAACAGTTGAAATTGTAGTGCTGTCCTGATCCTGATTTTTTGATTTGGGAACCATCAATATCTGTACACAATTTCATGTCAGTCCAACCAATAGTTGTCAAGATATTTCAGTCTGGACTATAGTTTGTTTCATGGTTTGTTTCAGACAGAGGCTGAACTGAGGGGCTGCATAAAGGGCCAGTATAAGATAAATAAGGAGTTTTTAACTGGAAATCATGCAATCATTAACTAAGAGCTGTGGAGGAGCAGATTCAGGAGTTAACATGCTACATTAAAAATGAGTCAAACATTTAGCTTGTGGGTAAGAAACCAGCACTGGTTAATGTTATTTTGCTAATCTGAACACAGCTCCTAGCTTGTTTGTGCTCAGCTCAGAATGGACAGGAAACTGTGCTGTGTGAAGCTGTCGGTGCAGCCGTCCAGAGGACTTGTGGATGAGAAGTTCAGCGTCCTGGTCCAGAATGTCCCTCCTGGTTCCCAGCTCACGGTCCACGCTCTGCACCAGTGTGAAGACGGACACACGTGGGAGGCGTTCGCTCACTACATCGCCAACGCCACGGGGACAGTGAACGGTACATGGTCCAAAATCTACACCTGGAAAATACAGGATTTTTAAACAATAACTTTGAAGACATTCAAAAAGCAATTTAAAATGTCCCTGGTTTTCTAACATTTAAGATGTTATTTAAAATAATGTTCAGCTATAGACTGAGAGGGTCTAGTGCGGTGGTTCCCAACCTTTCTTTAAATGTCCAGTCTGTAGGATTTAGTGGCATCTAGCGGTGAGATTACAGATTGCAACCAACTCAATACCCCTCCTACAGTGGCCACAAAACTCGCAAAAGTCCCTCTCTAGAGCCAGTGTTTGGTTTGTCCTTTCTGGGCTACTGTAGAAACATGACGGTGCAACATGGCGGGCTCCAAGTCTGTTCTGCTAGATGCCACTAAACTCTACACACTGCACCTTTAAAGGACTCCTGATGAAGTGACATATGTTATCTATATTTCATTTGATATTCAATGTATAACAATACAGTACAGTTGTTCTTTACATAACAGTACAGAACAACTGATAAACTGTACAATTAACCCAAGTAGTGAACACAATAATTGCAGCACGTTTGTGTGAAACTGGTAATTTGGATGAATTTTGAACAGATTATTTCCTGTGAATATTTCAGTTCTTCAGAGAGTTTTCTGTGTATTTTTAGGAACTTTTGATACAATTTCATGTTTTATTTTTTTCAATTTTTAAGTTACATACATACTTAATAGGCTTCATACTGACAAATTCAGTGTCTTCTGCTCCATGATGCTTGGATATTGTTCTATTGGCTCTTAGGTTGTTTAAACTGTGTATTTTCTTAATGCTGGACGAGGCTGTTTAGCAGAGAGTGAAGGTTCTGTGAATATAGCTTGTTTTCATGTCTTTACCGTGAGAGTTTTTAAGATTTATACCTTAATTAACAATCTAAACTTTGAAAATAACAATTACATTTAGTTGTAAATTAACAGAACAGAAATTAATGAAATGCTAGATATACTGTTTATTAAAAAAGAGTTTCTTACATCCCTTAAAATCAAGAAGGCCTCGCGCCCCCCTGTAAAACTTTGGCGTCCCTGGGACTCCCAGTTTGGGAACCAGTGGTCTAGTGGACAGTCAGAATTATGTCATACTGAGCATCAAATTCATTCACAACAAAAACTGGGAGTTTGGACAAAGATGTTCAGTTTTCAAATTTTTAACCTTGACAAAAGCAATACAGATTAAAACTGATCATTTAAATTTAAATTTAGAAGAATCTTATAGTTGTTTGTATCCTCACAGTTTCAGAGGATCTCAGTCTGGGTGGGACATATTCTGGGGTTGAACCGATGGGTCTGCTGTGGAGCCTCAGACCGGTTCCAGGCAGCAAACCTGGGCTCAGGTAGGCCGACCAGACCAGAGCTGTTCAGATGATCCTGATAAATACAGAATCAATTATCAGTATCAGAGCTGACTCTTTCCCATCATTCCTCAGGATAAGGAAGGAGAACGTCCAGACTCCCATGGAGATCAGGATCTCGGTGTACCAGGGTCACCAAACTGAAGGCTTCATAACTCAGGTGCCGCTGGCCGGTGTGTTGGTGGAGCGCTGGTACATGGCGCCCGGCGTCCGCAGGGTCCCGATCACAGAGGGCGGACTCACTGCGACCCTCTTCCTGCCCTCAGGTAGGACCAGAGGAGAGTCTGGAGGGAGGTTTCAGGTCTGACAGTCTGAGCAACACAGACCAGTGACATCAGAGCGAGTTCAGCGCTGCAGTAGAAGTGAAATGAGACGTTAGGAAGAGCTAACAGGAGGTGTGGAGGTGTAGTCTGAAATGTGGTTATGATACTTTTGTCATCCTGTTTGTCCATGCTGTATTTCTGTAATTTTCCTCTCTTGGTCATTTGTGAACACACATCTATTACTCCTCTGTTGCTCTTCCTGAGCTTTCTTCCATTTTTTAGGGAGTTGTTCCTTATTTGAATGGAGGGTCTAAGGACAGAGGATGTTGTATTGCAAATCAAATTACTTTTGATATTGGGCTATACAAATAAAAATTCACTTGACCGAGATGAAGGTCCTTGGAGTGATGGGGCGGAGGAGGTAGGAAGGAGTAATTCCCTTCACTGGCCTGTAGGCCGGGACCAAAATATTGAACCGGATGCAGCGAGGAGCGTAGTGAACGGAGAATAGGAGCAGCAGCATTCTAGCTGCAGAGATCTAGTGGCAGAGTCCAGAAAGCCCTGTATGCACTTTATATTATTATATTAAGGCCGGTTGTCCCACATTACATGGTCTGTTTCTGTTGAAAATCAGTGATAATTCAGCTTGTTCAAGCGCTCACACTAAAAGATGCAGACAGAAAAAAAACATCAAGCACGTTTAGGAATGAAAGCAATATAATTAATGCAGTTTATCTGCGACTGGCTGGTACTGTAGGAGTGAAACACACACGCAGGAAACACTCAAAAAAGTTTTTGGTGTTTTGACTCATCTAAAGGACCTGGACCTTTCCCCGGCCTCCTGGACCTGTGGGGGGGTGGAGGGCAGTTGTTGGAGTACCGTGCGGCGCTGCTGGCCTCCCATGGCTTTGCTTCCTTGACCCTTGACTACCTGACACCTAAAATCACCTTGGAAACTGGAAAGATGGTGGACAACCAGTACTTTGAGGTAAACCTGATGAGTGTCCTAAATGACAAATTCTAAAATACAAAACATTAATTCAATGTTCTTTCATCAAAATACACCAAAATAAGGCAAGGATTCTGTAAAAACCTCAATAACAAGCTGACAGGCACACAGCTCTGACATATTATCACCTTATTGTAATTGTGGCTAACATGAAGGACTGTGACAAAGACATTTGAACATGGACAAATATGCACCCACATTCACCCTCTCACATACTTACGTACACATGTACACAAGCATAGATCAATATATACTAACATATATTCTAAAAGGACAGTAATCATAGCAGCTCAGGCGGAATGATTACAGCAAGAAAAACATGTTTCGGTGTTCATTTTGGGCTCCTGACTGTTGTTTTACGTCACCTGACGCTCACCTGAGGAAAGCTGAGAGTCAAAGGTCACATCCAGATTATAGCAGCCTGCTTCATATTAAACAACCAGCTGCCAAGGCATGATGGGAGCCGGTTTGTGTAAAAAAATGTGTGGCCTATAAAACTGTTTTGTGAAATCTAAAATGAATGTCTGATAAACAGACTAAAATACAAACCAGCTGTGACCATCAGACATTCAATTCAATTCAATTTTATTTATATAGCGCCAAATCACAACAAAAGTTATCTCAGGGCACTTTACATACAGAAACATGTCCAGGACTTTATCCTCTACGATAGTGCGGGCAAGCTTGGTTGGAATGTTAATATAAACACTTATAAATACTAATGGTGTGAAGTATGAGAATCCATGCAATCAAAACTTATCATTTGTTGTGTTTTCTTGCTGCAGATGGCCTTCAGAGTCCTGCAGCAGCATCCTCAGGTCCTCGGCAGCAGGATTGGAATGGTGGGCCTTTCCCTCGGCGCCAGTTTCACTCTCAAAATGGCCGCTTACTCTGAGGTTGTAAAGGTAAACATCATGATCTTTATGTAGCTCCACTAGTTTAAAGATCCCCTCCTAGACAAAAATACTGTGCTTTGACTAATAATTTGTCTGATTTTGTTTTTCACTTAAAGTTAAATAATCTTAAACTCTAATTAAAATTAATAATTAGTCTCTCAATCATTAAAAAAAACCCAAATCTATTTAAAAAGTTTTCCTGCTGGACACAAGATGTCTCCTCCCTTACTGTGAAGTCCATTCTTAGATTTGGACCAAGATTGGCTCCAAACTAGTTGTGATGTCACAAATCCTGCTCGTACATACACGTCTTAAACTGAGATTTAAAGAGGACATATTCTGCACATTTCCAGCTCTATATTTATATTCTGGGGCTCTACTGGAATATCTTTGCATGATTTCCAGTTAAAACTCCTTATTTATCTTATACTGGCCCTTTATGCAGCCCCTCAGTTCAGCCTCTGTGTGAAAACAGGCCGTTTTAGCTCCTGTCTCTTTAAGGCCTCCCTCCTGATGAGCCCGCTCTGTTCTGATTGGTCAGCTTCAGGAAGCTTCCTCCGGCTCCGGAGGCTACGTAAACAAACTATAGTAGCAGGATTTCACTTCTTTTTCTCCTTCTTTACTCCAAATGTCAACTTCTCAAATCCATCCGTACATGTTGGAGCTGAATCAGATCTGAGATATGAGAGTGGACAACGTGAACAACACATGGAAACACCTTAGCAACCACCTTAGCAACTAAGGCTACAGAACGATTGCCATTTATGAGGATGTGCGAAGAGTCGATGTCAGCAAGGTAGAAAGAACCGCCGCAAACGAAGCGTTCAGAGCAGGTTGAAGCCCTGACTTTTGACTTGCAGGCAACATTTCTACATAAATTCACCTTAAGTTTTTGAACTTTGACCATGTTTAACATCCGACATCAGAACAGGAAATAAATAACAAAAAACCACAAAAATCTGAATATTTCCCCTGTAAGGTGAGCTCAAAGAAACTTTCCCCTTCAGCAGATGGTGAAAAATGTTGATCAGTGTTTCTCAAAGTCCAAGCTGACGTCTTCAAATGTCTTGTTTTGTCCACAACACAAAGATATTCAGTTTACTGTCATAGAGACTAAAGAAACCAGAAAATATTCACATTTAACAAGCTGGAATCAGAGAATTTTGACTTTTTTTCATAAAAAATTACTCAAAACAATTAATGTGTGTGTGTGTGTGTGTGTGTGTGTGTGTGTGTGTGTTTGGTGTGTGTGTGTGTGTGTGTGTGTGTGTGTGTGTTTGGTGTGTGTGTGTGTGTGTGTTTGGTGTGTGTGTGTGTGTGTGTGTGTGTGTGTGTTTGGTGTGTGTGTGTGTGTGTGTGTGTGTTTGGTGTGTGTGTGTGTGTGTGTGTGTGTGTGTGTGTTTGGTGTGTGTGTGTGTGTGTGTGTGTGTGTGTGTTTGGTGTGTGTGTGTGTGTGTGTTTGGTGTGTGTGTGTGTGTTTGGTGTGTGTGTGTGTGTGTGTGTGTGTGTGTTTGGTGTGTGTGTGTGTGTGTGTGTTTGGTGTGTGTGTGTGTGTGTGTTTGGTGTGTGTGTGTGTGTTTGGTGTGTGTGTGTGTGTGTGTGTTTGGTGTGTGTGTGTGTTTGGTGTGTGTGTGTGTGTGTGTGTGTGTGTGTGTGTGTGTGTGTGTTTGGTGTGTGTGTGTGTGTGTGTGTTTGGTGTGTGTGTGTGTTTGGTGTGTGTGTGTGTGTTTGGTGTGTGTGTGTGTGTGTGTGTGTGTGTGTTTGGTGTGTGTGTGTGTGTGTGTGTGTGTGTGTGTGTGTGTGTGTGTGTGTTTGGTGTGTGTGTGTGTGTGTGTGTTTGGTGTGTGTGTGTGTTTGGTGTGTGTGTGTGTGTTTGGTGTGTGTGTGTGTGTGTGTGTGTGTTTGGTGTGTGTGTGTGTTTGGTGTGTGTGTGTGTGTGTTTGGTGTGTGTGTGTGTTTGGTGTGTGTGTGTGTGTGTGTGTTTGGTGTGTGTGTGTGTGTTTGGTGTGTGTGTGTGTGTGTGTGTGTGTGTGTGTGTGTGTGTGTGTGTTTGGTGTGTGTGTGTGTGTGTGTGTGTGTGTGTGTGTGTGTTTGGTGTGTGTGTGTGTGTGTGTTTGGTGTGTGTGTGTGTGTGTGTGTGTGTGTGTGTTTGGTGTGTGTGTGTGTGTGTGTGTGTGTTTGGTGTGTGTGTGTGTGTGTGTGTGTGTGTGTGTGTTTGGTGTGTGTGTGTGTGTGTGTGTGTGTGTGTGTTTGGTGTGTGTGTGTGTGTGTGTTTGGTGTGTGTGTGTGTGTTTGGTGTGTGTGTGTGTGTGTGTGTGTGTGTGTTTGGTGTGTGTGTGTGTGTGTGTGTGTGTGTGTTTGGTGTGTGTGTGTGTGTGTGTTTGGTGTGTGTGTGTGTGTTTGGTGTGTGTGTGTGTGTGTGTGTTTGGTGTGTGTGTGTGTTTGGTGTGTGTGTGTGTGTGTGTGTGTGTGTGTGTGTGTGTGTGTGTGTGTTTGGTGTGTGTGTGTGTGTGTGTTTGGTGTGTGTGTGTGTTTGGTGTGTGTGTGTGTGTTTGGTGTGTGTGTGTGTGTGTGTGTGTGTTTGGTGTGTGTGTGTGTGTGTGTGTGTGTGTGTGTGTGTGTGTGTGTGTTTGGTGTGTGTGTGTGTGTGTGTGTTTGGTGTGTGTGTGTGTTTGGTGTGTGTGTGTGTGTTTGGTGTGTGTGTGTGTGTGTGTGTGTGTTTGGTGTGTGTGTGTGTTTGGTGTGTGTGTGTGTGTGTTTGGTGTGTGTGTGTGTTTGGTGTGTGTGTGTGTGTGTGTGTTTGGTGTGTGTGTGTGTGTTTGGTGTGTGTGTGTGTGTGTGTGTGTGTGTGTGTGTGTGTGTGTGTTTGGTGTGTGTGTGTGTGTGTGTGTGTGTGTGTGTGTGTGTGTGTGTGTGTGTGTGTGTGTGTGTGTGTGTGTGTGTGTGTGTGTATTAGTGGGACTCATGTACAGCCAGTCGATGGATCTGTGGAAGAAATGCTGGATTTCTTTAAAGGGTAAGTTGATCTGTTGTCAGTTACTTTATTGTTCATGTTCAACAACTCAACAACTACGAGTCAGATTGTCATTAAATGTCCTGATATCATTCCTGCTCCCCAGAGAATAATGTTAGATTTTAATGACCCCATGATGTTTCCTCTAGTGCAGGAGTACTCAGACATATCAGCATCAACAGAGGTGACACCTTCGCTGTGTAACCAAGTCCTTAAACTTGGACACAAACAGGCTGACATTCACACCCACCTCACACAGTGATTGTTCAACTGTGCACAGCTGAGAGAGGAGTCAGGGTTTGAACTTCTCTCTCAGCTCCTTTTCATTCTTGACACAAATATTTCTGTCACTTTTTATGTGAGAGTGAAACACTATTAATGTCTTCCAGGAGAGACTGTCTGAAAATATGCTTCGTTATTCCCATATTTAAAAATCCCCTCCAGACATGTATAAACACGTATAAAAATACTCTGCTTGGAACAATAATGTGTTTCTTATACGGTTTTTCCACAAACAAAATGTAATTACCTTGTTAAAATCCTCTAAATGGCATCTCCTCCTTCTGCCTCATTAAAAATTCCAGAACTATAAATATGTAAATATATTTCATTTCAGACATTTAACTGCTGGACACCAGATGTCTCCTTCTTCACTGTAAAGTCCTCAGTGTTTGTGCTCTGGAGGCTTCAAGTTTCCACATCACATTTGTGAAGTTGAATACTGGATCATGATTGGCTCCAAACTAATTGTGATGTCACACATCCTGCTCGTAGCCCCGCCCCTTAAAATCTGATGTTCAGTGAGCTCAGAGAAACTTTGAGTGGAGGTGGACTTTAAACGATATTACGCTTTGGTTAATTCCATACTTGATATGTTATGATATGAATTTAGGCACGATACGACATGAATAAATCCCTGTTTTTGTTAGCTTTGCTGCCATCTTGAGTGTAAAGGAGCCAGAAGGGAAAAATGAGTGAGATTCAACTCTTCTTTGTTTGGGAGGGGAGAGGGAGGTCAGGAGGGGTTTTATTTTGTGTTACAACAAAATGTATTGTCCTGTTTATTGTTACCTTAAGTTTATACAGTTAGGCAAACCCGGGACGCTTGGTTATGATACCATTACACTAGTCTATGCATCTTAAAGAAAACTGAGAGTATACATGCCCCCGGTCATGAGTCAGAATTAGTCTCACATAGCCAGACCTATCTCCACACTTTGTTTTAGCACTGTGCCAGTGCTGGAGAAAGGTCCTTTATCATTCTGCTATAGGGGGAAAAAACGCTGTGGCTTGTTTGTATTTCTTTAAACCAATCACAATTGTCTTGGTCGTCGCTAAGCCCAGGATGTGGTGCCGGGGGGAAGTTGTTTTAGTGGAACATTTGCACATGGGTAAAATGGCTAAATCCCAGCAAAAGAAAATGCTACATAAAATAGTAAAAGATGTATGTCAACTATGTCTTTCTGCAGCGCTGGCACAGCGCTAAAATGAAGTGTGGAGATAGGTCTGGCTTTACGAGACTAGCTCGGAGGTTGTTGTTTCCTGTAGTGATGGGGATTTTGAAAACGGTGACGTGCAGATAGAGGAAGAGGAGGAGAATTCTGACTGAAATAGTCAGTCAATGGCAGGATTATACCCACAGTCTGCATCCGGTGAGCCAGACTAAGTCAGATTTTTCTTGAGTCTCTTTTTTAATTTGTTCTCTGTCCAATCAGAAAGGCTGAGAAAACTCGCTTCAATGAGGAGAACGAGGTGATCTGGCGAGATCTGCCGCTGCCCATCCCCACCGAACCTGCACTCAAAGTGGACGTGAGTTCAATAAGCCAGAATGTTTCTCTTTCTTATTATTTTACAATTTTCTGTTTTTGGTCACATGCAGTTTAGCCTTTATTTGATGGTGCAACACATCACAGCGTATCCAAAATAGTTTTCTTTTTTTTGGGAGGTTTCTTACAACTTGTTCTGGTATGCTTGTATTATTTGCATATTTTTTTCTTATTAATGTCTCTGAGCAGGTGGGACGACTGCAGTGTCCTGTGATGTTGGTCGTAGGGGAGGATGATCAGAACTGGCCGGCCTACGAGTCCGCACAGGACGTGAGTTTACTTTCATGACAACAAGCAAGCAAAAGTATTGACACAGTCAATGCTAAGTTTAATGAAAAACAACTTTTTGGTCCAGGACCTTTGTCAGACATTAAACTCACAATATGAAACAGCAGTGTGTTTAAACTGGAGCCACAGGCTGCAACTACTGCGACTTCCAATAAAACCTGTGCCCTTTACTTCTTACAGAGCGAGGAATTCCACTCTCTCATCAGCCATCACACCCACTAACCAGTGTTGGGCAAGCTACTAATTACTGATTACACATTACTCAATGTGTAATCAGTAATTACATTACATTACTTTACTTATTACTCAACAGCAAAAGTAATGCGTTATATTACTCGTTACTTCATGTAGTGACTTTCAACAGAAATAATATACATATACAGCGGCTATACATATAATATAACCACTGAGGTGCAAACGGGTTACCTTGTTTCAGATGCCTGTCCAGTGCGCTGTATGTCTTTGGATTAGGTGATCCATTTATTCATAGTTTGGCATACACATGCTCACCTTAACATGGGTCGATAACAGCATTTTCCATATTTAATCACAGTGATGTTTCCATTCAGCAAATTCAGATTCAAACATCAGCCAACATCTGGAACATCCAGAGCCTTGATAAACAGTGGAGATAATAAAACAGTTGCAGAGAAAATTCTTCAGGAATCGATAAGGGAATCAATAATGACATTGGTATCAATAAAACCTTATCAATTCTCCTCCCTACACATATATGACAGATGTTTTGACCTCCCTGTTTTCCAGATGAAGGAGATGATGGCGCGTTCAGGGAACAGCCACCTGCTGACCATCCTGTCGTACCCGAACGCCGGTCACCTGATTGAACCTCCGTACACGCCACACTTCAGAGCCAGCTCCTTCACGACAGTCAGAGAACCTCTGACTGGTAGGTTCAGCTGTGGACAATTATAGAAACTCTGAATGATTCAGAGTTGAGTTTTGAGTGGTTTCTGTTTCCTGTCATCTTTGCAGTAATGGCTCTGTGGGGCGGAGACACGGTGCCACATTCTCGTGCTCAGGAAGACGCCTGGAAGAAGATGTTGGCCTTCCTGCAAGAGAATCTGTACGGCAGCACAAAGCCTGCTGCTACCTCATTATCACACCTGTAACAAGGTGATGATGATTATAGAGTTGCAAAGTTATTTCAGGCTCCCCTGCTTCGAAAAGTAAAAATCCCATTCACTTTTTTGGTAGACAACATTATGTGACACAGTTTGAGTCCTTCTACAGCTTGGATCGACATGAAACTCTCCTGAGTCACCAGTTTAAAACATGAACAACTACATTACAAAATATTTGCTTCTTTAATAAAAAGTTGAAGATACAAGCCTGCGTACATAAGAAAGATTCATCCAACCCCACAGTTTAAAATTTGCTTATGTGCACCACTAATGCTGTGTTATATATGTATAACGTCAGAGTTATCATAACTATGAGTTTCTGACTTGCAAATAGCATTCACATTGGAATTATAACTAGAAACTTTTTATTCAGAAAGCACCAATATATCTGACATGCCTGAAAACCAAACAAATATGGATGCCTTCACATCAGCCAAACACCTATGTGCAATGTAATTAAAGTCAAATTTAATAAATACATTTTGAAATGGGAATGGGAAACGGTAAAGGGGAAAACTGTGGAACCAGGAGCCCTTTCCACTTTGCAGCTCTATTATCCCATGCCACTCTTCTACATTCAGTAACAAAAAGAGAAATACAACAATATAACTCACCACTTCTGAAAAAAGTGAGCTTTTTTCTTCACAACTAATCTGTCATACAGCAGAATAACTGTTTCTTGTTGTGGCTGAGCAGAGGTGTGTGTTTGGGAGGAGCAGTGAGGTTTTCACTTACAGCTCACAGAGGCAGGGGAAAGAGTGGGTACATGCCGTTCTTGTCTGATAACATCTTTGCAGCCAACATCAGTACAAGTTCACAGCCTGGTTCACACTGGAAACTCTGTAATGTTAGGATGCAAACGTGAAGTCTGCAAATTAACATTCATGTCAATGTTAGCACTACGAAAGTTGTCAAATGACAAATCAAACCATTGGCTTCTGCAAACAGTAAAAAGTAACTAACATTATATGTTTTCATGATCAACCTGCATCAATGATACAGTAATATGACAGCTCTATTCAAAAATGATGAGATTCAATATTACTTTCCTTTTCTGAAAGCAGGCTGTTCACATAAAACATGATAAAACCTGACAGTTTGACTGACTGACCGACTCTTCACATTGGTGTCAATGTGACAAATGTGATCGGACCAAATGGATCAAATTCTGATAGTGAAACGAGTAAATTTCGCGGGTTGTGACGCTCAAAAAAATGTATCCACTGATTTACAGACGTCTCTTTCACAATGTAAGTCTATGGGAAAAAGTCACGTGGCGTTGTAATTACACAGTTTGGCCACTATGTCAAATTGGCTTCAAAGCCCGGCGCTCTTCCTGTATCCAGCTCTCTTTATACACCCATGAAATAACCCCACTGCCCAGGTGAACCACATCAGATTAAATAGCTCCACCCATCTCAACCCGTCAGGCAACGTACAAAAGGGAAAAACACAGGACACAGGACTCCTTCTTAAGAACTGGATCCTACCCAGTAACCAATAACAGAACAAAGTTATTATCATTAAAATTGATCAGATCAGCTTGTAAGAGCACTTTAAGAGCAGGAAACAATACAAAACAGGGCACTCAAAGAGTGACACAATTATGGCTGAGGGACATGAGACCAATTGATAAAGCTATAAAATATTGTCATATACAAGCAATGGGATCACGTCTGCACGAACATATGTGTGAAAATGTTGTAATGACCATGTGGGATCAAGGGTCTCTTTGTTAATGAGTGGACAGCTAAGTTGGTACAAGCTGAACTTGGTGGCTGACTGGGGGACCAACACACCCATACAGCTCCAGCACCATCCATACTGGTATTACCAAAGAGTTGGAAAGGGTGATCAAAACAATGTGCAGCAGGCACTGGCTTGGCACAGAAAACAAGCAGCACCATAGTACTGAATCCACTAGTATTGGGCATTAAAAGGAAACAGTTTCATCAGTTACAAAGTTACGCTACTACACAGACAGTAATGGGACATTATCTAAATAAAATGAAGTCCCTTGGAGACGTTAGCATATAAAACAAAGTAAAATGAAACTCACTATGTAATTTGGAGCATTATAATCACAAGTCCAGCTCCACTCTCAGAAATGTTGACTTGCTACTGAAACGTGAGATTATTTCAGCTCAGTACAGATGCAGCCAAAACATCAAGATTGGTTAATAAGTCAGAAAGAATCTCAAAGAACAGATCTCAAGCTTAAAAAGGCTTGAAAAAATATATAATTAGCAATGTTTAATGCTGCTGCTGCTGCAAGCTGCTGCTCCAGCAGCAATTGTCTAAATCTTGTAGCGCCACCTACAGGTGAAATTGTATCAAATGTTACAGACTTGTACAGCATCCCCATCTGTACAGCTTTGCTGAATTTGGTTGCCATGGAATATTACATTTAAGAGATATGGCAGTTCATAAGTAGTATGGTGGTGTTTCACTAATGGCTAAAGGCTATTGGTGCCATGCTTCAATATGGCATGCACATGCTCATGGAGAAGCTTTGTAATAATAATAATAATAATAATAACTTTATTTGTATAGCACCTTTCATACAAAATTCAGCTCAAAGTGCTTTACATTAAAGAGATAAAAACAAAAGACAGACATTAAGAACATTAATGTAGCTGATAGTTTGACTGCTGATACATTCCCACTGTTATTAACACCATTCAAGTTAAAGTTCTGCTTCATGCTCACTCAAACACATAGAAGCAGCCCAGGCGTCAGGTGATGGAGAGACATGAACACATTCAAAGCAGGAGGCAGAAAAAACTGCTAATGTCTGACTTACAGCTGTATGTAGATGAACTACTGTTCTGTAAATATTTTTAAAGGCGAAATCTGTTATCCAAATGTAAACTAAAAGACATCCCAACAAACAAAAGTCAAAGCACAAGATTAAAACCTGCTATAAAGGGACTTATAGATGTTTTAATACATTTAATACATCATTTTGTACGTCAGATGTACGAGTGTGAAGGTTGAGTCTGTGTGGAGTCGCCTGCCTCAAGCAAAATATCACTATGTAGCAGTTATTTGTATAAATGTCTGTTCCTTTCTTTAGTATTTTGTGCCACTTTTCTATCATTTTACCTGCGCAAAATGTTGCTGTGGTCCTTAGTAAATAAGGACAAATACAATTGGACAGTTCAGCGCCCAAAGAAGGGCCTGAATCTTCAAAAATATCCTCCTTGGTGTGAAAAATCACTTTGTCTGTCAGTCTTTCCGGTACAGAGATAGTTCCAGGGCTTATAGCCCAGCACAAAGACTGGCAGCTGGAGGAAACTGTCTCCTGCCTAGATCCATGAAAAGAGAAAAATACACCTTTCAACAACAAATTGAACAACATTTCCTCATAAAATCAGCAGCAGCAGAGTCAACAAAGGCAGAATTTACTGTTATTACTCTTCATTACCTCTAACCAGACGCTTTACAGTGATAAATGTGTTCAGCAGCTTATCTCGAAACACAACATGCTCTGATGATGAACAACAGCAGCCTCCCAGATGCTACAACGTTAATCATGCTAATAACAACTCAATGTGAGAAAAACATATTGAGACGAGTTAAGAGGTCAAAGGTCGGCTGTCTCCAGCCCGGTGACAAATGTCTTGAGTCACGCCTCCTCGCCGCCAGGAGCCAACAGAGGCGGGTTAAAGGGAAGCAGACTGCTTTCAAATATATTCATACATTTAATATTCATGGGAGTCACACATCAGTGTCTGGTTATTCAGGGGGTTGGGGAGGTTTTGGGGGTTGGGGATGCGGCAGCTTCTCATTCAGTACAAGGAGACACAAAGGAGGTGACACCTGTTACCATCAAGACTGAGACTGTCTGAATGTAAATGAAGTGAAATGGTAACACTGACATTTAAAAGGACCATATTTATAGGATTTTTAGTGCATCACTTTTTTAAAATTTCACACATTTTAGCCAAAGTCCTTCTTTCCATTCAGCAGACTTTACACACACATTACATTTAAGACACAGCTTTCTCTGAGGCGTGTGTATGTGAGAAAATTACAAATCATTTAAAAAAGTAAAAAGTAAAAACAAACATTTCTGTAGGCAAAAAAATTTTACAAGATTTTTAAAATGTCTCTTTTGTGTTTTGTTTATATCCATGACAGGCTGTTTGTCTTGTTGGTATCATGGACTGTATATAAAGCAAAGTGTGATGTCACCCATTGGTTTACACAGGAGCCAGTTTTAAGCATGGATGTATTAAAGGACGAGTCCACAGTGTTTCAAGTGTGTCTTAAACCAACAGTCAGGAGCCCAAATGAAGAGTGAAACCTGTTTTTCTTGCTGTAATCATTCCTCCTGTTCATACTGACCATTAGAAGATCCCTTCATAATGCACTTACAATGGAAGTGATGGGGGACAAAATCCACAGTCCTCCTTCTGTGCAAACATGGATTTCAAAGTTTATCTGAAGCTAATATGAAGCTTCAGCGTCCAAATGAGTCAAATCAAGTAGATATCTTTCAACGTTACAGTCTTTTTAGTGCCAAAGTCCCTCTTTTTGTTACTATACTTCCACCACAGCTCAACAGGGAAACACTGTCCGAGGAAACACAAAGAGGGAATTTGATGCTAAAAAGACTGTAAATGTGGCAGATATCCACTTGATATGACTAACTCAGACTGCTGAAGCCTCATATAAGCTTCACATCTACTTTTAAATGACTGTGTGGACACACTGTGATGACTTCCTGTTGGCCTCTTCTTTACCTGAATTACCTGTTAAAATAATTTAATTATGCAGCTCTTTCAGACTTTCCAAATGTTATTGGACCGAATGGATCAAATGCTGATAATAAAACGAGTAATTTTGCTCTAAAACCTTTATTCTCCATTTTACAGCCGTTCCTTTTAAAATGATTGTGGAGGAAAAATGCTTTTTGAACCAGTGTGCATCATGTGACTCAGAAACATGTTTCTTCTTCTTCCTTCAGCTGCATGTTGTTTCTTCTCTGTGCTGAATGATGTTTGTTCAGAGTTTGTTTTCATTCATCTGCTGAAGGAGGAAAGTTTCTCTGAGCTCACTGATCATCTGACTTTAAGGGGCGGGGCTACGAGCAGGATTCGTGACATCACAACTAGTTTGGAGCCAATCATGGTCCAATATTTAACTTATACAAGTGTGATGTGGAAACTTGAAGCCTCCAGTTTACAAACACTGAGGACTTTACAGTGAAGGAGGTGTCTGGTGTCCAGCAGGAAAACTGTAGAAATGAAAAATATTTGCATATTTATAGATTCTGGAATTTTTAATGAGGGAGAAGGAGGAGATGCCATTGTAAAGTAAGTAAAGTAAGTACATTTTCAAGTGGTAATTATACTTTGTTGGTGGAAAAACCATATCAGACACACATTATTGTTCCAAGCAGAGTGTTTTTATATGTCTTCATATGTGTCTGGGGGAGATCTTTAATGAAGGAAAAGGTTTCTCTCTGACGTATATTTAACGAGCTATAGGGACTGTTAAAAGAAGGATGATGTGTGGAAACAAATCTCCAGCATTGTTGGTTCATTAGTACGGTGGCTATGTCAGAAAACAACTGTCCAGTCAGAGCAGAGGATGTAAATTACATGTTTAATGCAACACACTCAGAGCTACCGATTCATGAGAGGCCAGAGACTGAATACTTTGCATCCGTATGTGTGAACGCACCGTTAGTCTTCAAATCTTACAAGCAATAATTTCCTAAATGACCACCAGCTGCACTGCCTTCAGCCCAACCAGCAACATGTCTTGAGGCTGAAGCACCTTAAAGTGCCACCGATGGCTGCTAGCTGCTCCAATTGACTCCCATTCAAAAAGCCTCAACTTCTCTCTAGAAATACTGAATCAATCATTGTTTTCAACGAGTTATTATGGTCTCAATAGCTAAATTCAGGCCCTCTAATAAGTGTGCTGGTGGTCATTTTGGAAATTATTGCTCTGTTAATAACATTTGAAGACTTATGTAGTATACTTAAGTTTAATGTTACTTGATTACAATACCTGCCCTGTTACTCTGGGCTTCAAACCAACTCCAGTGAAACCAACGGTTGACATCACACCTCACTACATCCAACTTTATATACTGTCTTTATATGTCTGTGGATATGACATGTTAACTAGTGAGCTTTAGAGCTGCTGGTAGGTGGATTTTTCATTAGCTATAGGACAGATCCAGGCTAGCTGTTTCCCCCTGTTTCCAGTCTTTATGCCAAGCTAGGATAACCATCTGCTCGCTATAGCCACATATTTACCGTAAAGACATGAAAGAGGTGCATCTTCTCATCAAACTCTGGGTAAGAAAGCAAATATACATTCCTTTAATACCACCTGAAATCTGTACAGTAGTGATGAAGAGACAACACTCGCCTTTGTGTTGTAAAGAGGAGAAGTTAATGCAGGATTTCTCCTGATGGATGGTCTACACCCATCAGAAAAAAACACCTCTTGTTGGCCAATATATATCAGAGTTTATTTACGGATGAAATAATATTTTTCAAGAGCAAAAATAAAGAAATTTGATGTTTGAAACATCACACAGGAAAGTTTTATTTTAAGATTTAAGATCAGCTCAGTTTGAAGACACGTTGGTCTTCAGGTCAGTGCAGCAGTTCAGTGCTCAGCGAGGTCAACATGAGGTTCAATAAACTTCAAATCATTCATTCTGACGAAGACAAGACAAAAGTGAAGAGAAAATCTGATGAAATGTTAACGTTAATATTGAGACCTCATACATAAAAGTCAAAATTTCAAGCAACAATTTTCAAATCATTAATACACATTGTGAGGGAGCTTAGCCAGAGCATCAAGGAAGGCTGACTCAGAGACGACTCATGTAACCAAAGAATAAGTGTCTCAAAAAAAAAAAAAGAAGAAACAAACAAATCAAAGTTTGCACAGCTATCCTTATTAGGACATTGCATTGTCTCCATTCATTTTGTACAGCCTAACCCTAACCCTAACCTTAACCTAACCTCAATTCACACCTGACCTCTAACTCTAACCAGGACCTCAGAAATTACGTTTTACCGCATTAGGACCAGGCTTTGGTCCCCATGAGGACTACTGGTCCCAATAAGGTCAGTGTTTATACCAGAAACGGTCCCAATAAGGATAGAAAAACGCGTATACACACACACACACACACACACACACACACACACACACACACATATCCACAGCATAGTCCTCATAAGCCAAAATAAGAACAAATCACATAAAAACTGAACCAAACATTTAACTAAATACAGTAAATCCCCCCATACTTGGTCTAACCCTTCACATCACTGGTGATGTCAGTGAGAGCTTAAAAGCTAATTAATGAATTAATGTGCATTTACATATTAACATATTTCTATAATGGATTATCTAGATGGTTTAAGGGTTAGGGTCCATACAGGTAAAAATTCAGGGATAGTTTTCATGGTGGTTGGTTGGTTAATGTATTTTTTAAACTTTTTTTTTATCCGTTTAAATCACACAGGCAGTCAACAAAAACCACTTAATATATTATAATCCATTTATTTATCTGCTCATTCATGAGTTAAACTGGTGTTGCTGCAGATTTGGTGACAAAAAGAGGAAAAAGATAACATCAGTCTATGTTAATTAATTTGTAAATTATGGGTAAAGTTATGTACCCCTTTAAAAAGTACTTAATGTGATCATTAAAGGCTATTTTAAGGGTTTTTTTCTTTTGAGAACCCTCTTGTATATTTATGACACCTTATAACATCTTCAATTCAGAATTATTGGATTTGTCAATTATTATTCAATTATCAATTATCAATAATCAGTTATTTCAAATTAATGTGTAAAAGGATGGGAAAGTCATATACTGCTGATACTTAATTTGTTGATTAGAGGCCTTTTTTGCATTATTGTGTTTAGAAGTGAACAGGTTTTTACCTTTTCATATTAATTTTCTTATTAAATTAATGGATTTCTTAAATTAATGGCTTTCGACTAAATGCCAGAGGTATCAGGGTGATGATCAGGGGTCAGCGTCACCACGGTAACATCACACTGACATCACCACTTCAGACCACCAGTCTGTGTGTGTAAAGGCCATATTTAGACTGACCTAGTTCCTCTGCAGTGCTGGTTGGATGAAAACACACTACATGCAAACACAGAGATCATAAAGCGCGTCGCCTCGCTGACGCTCCAGCAGCTACAACAGTAACATGCTGCTTACACACTGATGCTTCAGTATTAATAATCTAATGATGTCATATATAATAATATATCAGTCAGAGGGACCAAACCACTACTTTTACTGCAATACTTTAACTACATCAAGCTCATAATACTTATGTACTTTTACTGCAATACTTTAACTACATCAAGCTCATAATACTTATGTACTTTTACTGCAATACTTTAACTACATCAAGCTCATAATACTTATGTACTTTTACTGCAATACTTTAACTACATCAAGCTCATAATACTTATGTACTTTTACTGTAGTAGGATTTTTCATGCAGGACTTTTACTTGTAATGGAGTATTTTTACATTGCCGTATTTGTACTTTTACTGCAGTAAAGTATCTGAGTACTTCTTCCACCACTGCCTGGCTTCACTCTCGGACTCAAGCTGGAGGTTACTGGCCTGAGGACTGTGTCCTGGCCTGACCCTGGCCTCTTTCTTTATTTTCTTTATTCAGATTTAGCATGCTGCTGGCATCCCGCCCAGCTGCCCGTGGTGCCTGGCTCTGCCTGCCGTTAACCTCCATCATCATCACTTGGTGCCAACAGGAAACAGAGCCTGCTGCTGCTGGCAGCGGGGAACAGAAACAGAAGCTCTGTGTGAGGATGGACACTGCGGCTCACATGGAGCCACAGTGCTGCTGTTTAAGTACGCTGCAGGCTGAGAGACACGCTGACTGACATAATACAGTATACAAATAATTTACCTCTAATTTCTCTTGTACAAGTCACATATTTATTCACATATAATTAAAAATGAATCTAAAACGTTTTATATGAAAATGTGGTAACTGATCATAAATTGCCTGTTTTTTTTCTGCTTTGTTTTCAAATTTTGCTGAACAAATAAGCTTTAACAGCATGAGAAAACATTACAGTTTGTCACGATATGTTACCTGCACAAGTCCACATCTTTAAAACTCTTTACACAGTCGACAACAATTATGGAGCAAACTGTGACACATTTGCACTTCCAAACTCTGCAGTTTCTGTTCAAACACTAACATGTATTCATACGGACAGCAATCTGCCAAATCATAACCACACTGAAATACATCTATATTCAACCAAAAAACAAGACGTGGTGTCAGAAATAAAGCCCACTGAAAGCTTTCCTGCTGCATTTCTATGACTGGTTCCTGTAGAATACACTGTAGTACGTTCTATAGAGAGCTACACATTATCTCAGTGTGTCTGATTGACACGTGAGTTGTTGTGTTCGTGTCTGCTTCTGTGTGTAAAATGAGCTGCTGTGTGCAGCTGTGTGTTGGTTAAGTTCAACATGTGGACTCAGTGTTGAACTGTGCAGGGAACCAATCAGAAAAAACATTAACATAAATATTTAACTTATTTAACTTGGTGATTACAACGTATTACTGATAGAAGAGATTAAAAGAAGAGATTTGTTATAAACCAGAATTATCCTTCAAATTTATCAAACTACAGGTGTGTAGAAAGTACATGTCTGCAGGTAAAAAGTCAAGTAAAAAGTCCAAAAATCACAGAGCAAATGAAGCCATTACTGCAACATAAGAGCCTCTGGCAGCTGGAGCAGAAACGTCCACACAGATCCACTTCTGGGGAAACCCTTCATCTGCCGTCGGGGTTTCCAGGTTTTACCGTCGATGGCGTACTCCAGAGTCATGCTCCTGTTGAGCGTGAGCACAGAGTCGCCTCTCACCACAGCGGTGAACAGCGAACCTTTGCTGTTGGCGAAGTGTCCTGGCAGGGACGACCACTGGCCAGTGCTCAGATTATAACAATCCATCAGGCATCTCAGGAAGTCATCCGACGGCCCATTTCTCATGACGTACAGGTTGTCCCTGTGGCCGACCATGCAGTGGCCATAGCTCTGGTGCTTAATCAGCCTGGTAACGAGCCGCCACTCATCTGTACCTGAGATGTACTCGTAAATCTCGGTGGTCTCCATCGGCCTCCACAAACACACAAATATCCTGCTCATGGTTTTGGTGCATGCTGCTCCCGCCGCCGGCCGAGGCAAGTGAGCGGCAAATGCCCAGCTCCCGGTCTTGACATTGTATATTTCCACAGATGACATCATTGTCCGCTCGTACTCTCCTCCAATGGCATAAAGATGACCGTCCACGCCTACCAGGCTTAGATTGTACCGCAGCTGTGCCGGACTGGCGATCTTGCTCCAGCTGTTGTTTTCAACGCTGTAACAGAAACAAGAGTCCACAACTTGTTTATGGACTCCGTGAATGCCGCCAACGATGTAGAGTTTGTTGTCTAAAACAGTCACTCCAGCCATGGAGGTGCTGGCCTCCAATGGAAGATCTGTCAATATTTTCCAGTTATTCCCAGTTTCATCCAGGTAGCAGACCGTCCTGGAGGCAGCGTGAACAGTTTCACCTGTGTCACAGGTCACATGGGCCCCCACTGCCACGAAAACACTCGGGGTCAAAGACTCCACGTAGGCGATCAGCTCTGACGGTAAGGTATTCCTGACCTCCGTCTCCAGGTCGGCGTACATGCTTCGGATGAACAGTGCAGCGGCGTGGTAAAGGTCCATGAGGCCGAAGGTTGCAGCGGTGTGAAACATAAGCAAGCAGTTGTCAGAATCAATGAGGTCGATGAGATGCTTTGTGAGCAGCGCCGCCTGCAAGAAAGCAGCACTTTCGATGGCCTCAACAATGTCGTCGCCATCCAGGAAGGGCATCTCCCCTCGTAAAACCGCCAAGGCAATGAGGAAACCTCGAGCTCGCAGAGACTTGAGGTGGATTTCTTCCTGCCGACATTCCCTCATTCCAGAGCGATACAAAGCTCGGAAATAGTCGCAGCTCTCAACGAGTAACGTCTTCTCCTCAGAGAAGTGCGTATCTCCGACCACAACAGTTAATTTATCCGAGACAACACCGGAAGCAGAACATGGCAGATACCCACCACCGTCTGCACTGTCACAGCTGCTGGTGTCCTCTGATTCACTGCTGTGCACCGACATTACTATTCTCTGACAGTGACACGCAAGAAAAAATCGTCCATGAAAATGACATGAGAGGTTGACACGTTTCCAAAAGTCCTGAAGAGGAGCCGGACAGAAGTGATTCAGTTCGAAGCTGCTTCGCTCTTCAGGGAGGCTCAATTCTTTCACAGCTTTCAAAATAGAAGCAGCTAAACATAGAAGAGAACAGATGACCGGAGTCACATTCATGTTGTAGACAAGAGAGCAACAAGCAAACACAGGGTCAGTGATATCTGCCGCTGCAAACTTAAAGGATCACTCCACCCAAAACACAAAAAAACAAAGAGTTTTGAGATCTCCACTACTTGGACGTTGGCTTTTACCAGAAGAGGTGGAAAGAATTTTGTTTGTGCAGCTAAAGCTCACCGAAAAAATCACAGACTTTACTCTGCACAGATTTCACTGGGACAATTTTTTGTGGAAGACGACGTAAATGGTCCATATTGTAAGACAATGACATCTTGTTCTCTGTATGGGAATTTGGGCATTTAGCAACCTACAAACAAGAAATGCTGCTGACTGCAGCCTTATATTTAACTGACAAATATGAGTTCTGCCAGGAAGCGAACAAGCACATTTCACAAACTATTCTTATGAGGTGTAGCACTTAAAAGAGTTAAAGGTTCAGTGATCATGACAAATTCAACATAATAACATGCTTTTAATGTATTAAAACATCTGATTAATACAAATAAGAGAGTAAAAGTGAATTTGTAAGGTTGTGACGTTCTTCTGTGATAACACACACAAGAAGCTATACTTTTTGGAGCAAGTAGTTTGAGCTATCCAGCAACAGAGCAGAGGCTGCTGTTACTCTGAGCACTTTGACACCTTAAGTGCCACTAGTTGTGTTTCCATCCACCCTTTTTATGCAGTTTCTTCAATTTGTGCATAAAAAAAATGGAAATGCTGGAAATTTGAAAAAAGATGAAATATCACAAATACACTTGGATGAGGTGGAAAAGTTGATGTATCGATAAAAGCTGAATGTGACAAAGTGCGATGGAAACAAATGATGACATACAGGAAGCATGTGACTGAAGCTTCCGCCCTGCTGGAGAGACGAAACATGGCGGCAGACGTTTTTCTCTCTTCTTTGTCTCTGGGCAGCGTTCAATACATGTCTGTATAACTGACGCAGGGCTGCTATCAAAACGCTTCCAACAGCAGGAAGCTGTGATGTCAGCTGTTTCTTTTGAAATTTGTGCTACATTTGGATGGAAACCTGACCAATGAAAAAGATAAACTGAATTTTCTGAATAATTGTTTAGACAGATTTTAATTCAGTGTTTGATGGAATCATTCTGCTGACATGTTTAGCTCTGGATGTGAGCTCAGATCAGTCTGAAGATGTTTCTGTCTCTTTACATTCACTTACAGTAAGGGAGGAGGGGCTGACCTAGATTTGGGCTCAGAGGGGCAGACATAATACAGCAGGTCATGTGACCCGGCCGCTCCCTCCTCAGTCAAAACAATCCTACCCGCTGCATCAGTTTCTGAGCAGACAGAGGGGATTGTGGGAATGTTGGGCTGCTGCTTTGATCCATCTGACCGGCTGCAGGTGATGCTCCTCCACTCTGCACGGTTACAGTTACAGCGACAATGTTATATGAAGGGGAAAAGGGAGGCAAAGAAGTAACAAACAGCACACAAAGTTAGCGGCTAGCATAGTGGGAAGTAATTAAGTACATTTACATTTACATGGAAATACTCAAGTAAAGTACAAGTATTGTGCTTAAGTACAATTTTATTATTATTTCCATGTGATGCTACTTTATACTTCCACTCCACTACATTTCAGAGGGAAATATTGTACTTTCTACTCCACTACATTTATTTGACAGCTTTAGTTACTTTTCAGATGCAGATTTGACACAATGGATAATATAACAAGCTTTTAAAATACAACACATTGTTAAAGATGAAACCAGTGGTTTCCAACCTTTTTGGCTTTTGACGTCTTACAAAAAGCAGTGTGTAGTCGGGGTCACATTTCAGATGTCTATGAGTTGTTAACAGCTCCACCAAATAGTGATTTTTCCCTCTAAACTTCTCACATGGTTTCATTTCAATAAATGTTCAAATGATCCAATATTTCAGCAAAAATCAAAGATTAGAGAAAAAGTCCAAAAACTCACGACCCCTCAGATTTATCTGCTGACCCTTTGGAGGGGCCCCACCCCTAGGTTGGGAACCACTGGACTAAACTAGCTAACTGTATATAAAGTAGTTGAAACTAGCTCCACCTCCAGCAGCTACAACAGTAACATGCTGCTTACACACTGATGCTTCAGTATTAATAATCTAATGATGTCATATATAATAATATATCAGTCAGAGGGACCAAACCACTACTTTTACTGCAATACTTTAACTACATCAAGCTCATAATACTTATGTACTTTTACTGCAATACTTTAACTACATCAAGCTCATAATACTTATGTACTTTTACTGCAATACTTTAACTACATCAAGCTCATAATACTTATGTACTTTTACTGCAATACTTTAACTACATCAAGCTCATAATACTTATGTACTTTTACTGCAATACTTTAACTACATCAAGCTCATAATACTTATGTACTTTTACTGCAATACTTTAACTACATCAAGCTCATAATACTTATGTACTTTTACTGCAATACTTTAACTACATCAAGCTCATAATACTTATGTACTTTTACTGCAATACTTTAACTACATCAAGCTCATAATACTTATGTACTTTTACTGTAGTAGGATTTTTCATGCAGGACTTTTACTAGTAATGGATGTAATGTAATGTATTTTTATATTGCTGTATTGGTAGTTTTACTGCAGTAAAGGATCTGAGTACTTCTAACACTACTGTGATGTGGCTTCAACTGCAGCCAACTGACATCAACATTTACACTCACATGGTTTTTGCTGTTGATGCTCTGGCAGCTCGACCTGCTATAGTGTGCCCTTATATGGACTCTTGTGAATGTCTTGTTGTTTTAGTTCCTTCTGTCAGTTATAGTATTTAACGTGTTGATTTTCAGTTGATCAGGATTTTTTCTGGTTGGCAGCTGATGTTGAATCAATGTGATGACTCAGCAGTGACTCTGCTGTGCTGTAAATCTGGTCGAGCACATCAGATAAACATTCAGTTTGAAATGTAAGTGGCTGTCTTTGCATAAATAAATTAATATTAATGAAGCTTCATTAGTGAGGCTTATGTAACACTGTGTAACACACACTGTCTTACATAAGCTGAGGCTCACACAATCCACAACAGAACCGCTTGAACACTGAGTGACGGGACAAAGAGCAGAGAGCAGCAGAATATACAACAAAGAACATCAGAACAAAGCATTTCCTGAGGAAAGAAGAAGAGCACTGCTGTCAGTAAGCACTGATGCTGATTGGCGTGATGTTTGGAAATGACTGATACCTACATGATGAAAACATCAGTGTACTGAGGCTTTAAAATAACTCCCAACACATAGTGTTGATAAAAAGTAAGCACTTAAAACAAATCATAATAGTTAAAAACATCAATACTTAAAATATAAGATTAGTACATTTATTAAAAAACTGTAAGTGCAATTTTGAAGCAACTATTTATCACTTACTTCATTTTTACTGCAGGACGTATTTACTCTTGTAATATTTATTAGTTTTTTATTGTTTTAATCAAACAGTATTTTCATAATTATTTCACCATGGCTTCAAGATAATTTAATGTATATTTATTAATATAAATATATTTTTGTTATTATTGGGGAAGCCTCTCAGATGAGCCGCAGCACAGCCGGAGTGGCAATCTGTGAATCCCTGCGCCTGCTCACTACGTAAAACTAGTCCGCGTGTTTTCTCATTGGTTCAGGGTTACTTTTTCACGTCACTGATTTAGCCGTTAACCGATACGACTCAGCTGTTTATCCTGTTGTGCTGTTGTTGTGTGTTTGTGTGTGAAGCGTGTGGTGTTATTTGATGTTCAGGCGGAGGGATCTATATGGTCTCCGTGTGTAAACAAACGGCGGCAGCGGAACGGTGCGGCAGAGCGGCGCGCTTTCTTCTGGGTTAAACGGCCGGTTTACCGATGGACTGTAACCGTGTTTCCGTTTTATTTCGCTCGTGAGAAGGGGCCGAGGATCCCCGCTGTTGTCTGACGTTATTACGGGGATATTTCCCGGTGTGTTTTCGTGTTTAGGAGGATTTACGGGCAGTATGCTGCTCTGTAAACTGGGCTCCCTCTCCAACATCTCGTCCGGCGTGGATCTACCGGCGAAGCTCCAGCTGCAGCAAGGTAACGGTGTTAACGGGAACATGCCGATGTTACACCGTTTTCTGTGACCTGATTACTTTGCTCTTACCTAACCCAACCGGTTATCTTCTCCGGGACGCCGAAACAAACCCCCCAGGTGGATGTTTCGAGACTGAAATCAGGTCACATAATCTGACGGGTCACATCGTAACACGTGTAACGTTACCGGTGATACACCGTATTTGGTGACCCATAAGATTCTGTGACCTGCAGTGTTGGTTAGGTCGGTTAGGTTTAGGCACGAGGAGTGAGATGGTTACTGTAAATATCAGGGAAGGTCACACAATCTGATGGGTCACCAAATACGGTGTAACACCGGCAAATAAACTAAGCAACCGACGGAAATTAAAGAGACTAACCGCCATTTTCTAGACTTTATTATTCTACTAAAAATGTGTATATTTGTCAGTTTATTTAACAAGTCGTCAAATAATGACCGAAGCTCATCAGAAGATATAGATAGATATAGATAATCAAATAAACTCAGCTGATAACACCAGAAGCGTCACATCGCAGAGGACCAGATAAAATGTGGCGTTTTTTACTGAAGACATGAAAATTATTGTTTAAATTCGTACATTTTCAAACATTCAGGGGCCATTTTTTAAAGCCAAAATGTGTATTTTGTAATATAAAGTGAGTTTCAAAATTTCACTTTCCAGACATAACATTTGTCTTTTTGTAAAACAGCCTGTTTTATACGGTTAAATTACAAACTGCATCTGTTTCTTATCAAGTCGTTAAGAAAGAGTTGATTTTTGGAGATGATGATGATGATGATGATGATGCTATCAACAGTCCGCCATTTTTAAACGGCTGACAAAACAACAGGAGTCATCTGAAGACATTTGTTAACGTGCTCGTGTGTGTTCAGTGATGTTTTTATTATTTTCTGGGTGAATTAAGGCGATATTTTCCATTAAAAATCTTTAAATAAAGAGCTAGGTGTTAAGCTGGGGGGAGGGAGAGTGGGGGGGGGGTCTTTAAGGTCCCAACCAACCGTCCCACTAACGTGTAACCCTGATGTTTCTGTGTCTTGTAGCTAAAGCGGAGAAGCCGCCGTTTGAGAAGCTGTACCGGCTGGACTCGGTGCTCGGCAGCGGGGGATTCGGCACCGTGTACTCGGCCGTCCGCCTGACCGACGGGCAGCCGGTAAGAGCCCAGAGCCGCTTTGTTTTGGTCGCAGCACGTGGCCGGGGCGCGCGCTCAGCGTCAAGCTACGCACAGCTGCGGTTCCGGTGTGGACTTTCATAATAAACGCCACACTAAAGTCTTCAATAATCATAATAATAATAATAATAATAATAATAATGTATTAAATTTGTACAGCACTTTTCTTTGACAGCATACCTGCCAACATTTAGGTTTAAAATACAGGAGGTTTTTCGGGGGGGGGGCTTTGCCCGCAGCGTCCCATCCACCGGCGGTATGTTTGACATAACCACAGCGGGCTGGTTAAGGAACCATGCAGATATGTCGCAGTGATTCTTAAAGTACTACAGTGTTAAAAACATACAACACACAACATAAAGAAAATGGTAAGAGTTCAGATGAAAAAGGGGTTTTAGGGCTTTTTAAAAGAGACCAGGGTCTGTGCCGCCCTCAGATGGTTGAGCTGACCCCCCCATGGTGCGGAGCTTAGTAGTGGGGGCCCGGAGGAGCAAGCTGTTGGCAGACCTGAGTGGGCAGGTGGAGGTTTGTGGTGTGATCAGTTCCTGTGTTACTTGACATCGTAGTTCATTCTTGACCATAGACAAAACAATCTCATCACAAAGTCCCTTTAGTGGCAGATGTGGCGCTCTATCATTGCTTTTGTAAATGTACATTATTGTAAATGTTAAAATGTCAATTTTAACTTGTCCTTGGAAATAACCGTCGACAAAACAATCTCACTAGAGCTGCAACGATTAATTGATTAGTTGTCAACTATTAAATTAATCGCCAACTATGTTGTTGTCCAAATTATTTAATTCCAGCTTCTTAAATGTGAATATTTTCTGGTTTCTTTAGTCCTCTGTGACAGTAAACTGAATACCTTTGTGTTGTGGACAGCTTGGGCTTTTTGACATTTTTCACCATTTTCTGACATTTTATGGACCAAACAATCAATTAATCGAGAAAATAATGGGCAGATTCATTTATAATGAAAATAATTGGAGAATTCACTGTGTTCAGTGGATGTTTGGTTGGATTCCAGCTGATCAGGAAGCTTCCCGTCAGCTGATAGTTTTGTGACCAGTGATGATGTAACATCCAGTCATCACCCAGCTGGGCAGATGCTTAATATTAGTTTCAGGCACTGCTGAACATTTAGTGGATCGTCGGCCCTTACAGTACTGATATATTCTGTATTTTGATGTATTTCATAGAGGATGTTCAATCTGTCTTCGGTTTCTGATATTTAACATGATTTAAATACTTTAAAATACTTTTTGTCTATAAACTAAGCAGTTTATTTATAAAGTAATCACAGCTTATATATTTGCCCTCAACTACAAGATCTGTGTTAACTTAAAATATGTTCAGATTATCACAGCTGCTGAACCCAATAAGAACTCGTTTTAACTTTGTGCTTTTATTTGGAAGGCTGTGTGTATTACCTTCACTTCCTGTTTTTTTTTGTTGTTGTCAGCTGGTCAGCTTGATGGAGGGCAGCCCTGTTTTCAGAAAGCTTTACACTCAGCTCCTATTTAAACATAATCTTTTGTTTTTTGCTCTTTGGGAGCAGGAAGTGATGACACGTTTCATAAAGGTTTATGACATCACCCAAAACTGGTGGGAAAATCCAGGTTTTACGTAAACAAAGAAATGCATTGAAAGGCTGAGGTGGATAACAAAAAGCTGTTTTTATTGACGGCTGCTCTTTATTCTGTGTTTTTTGTATAGAGCCTGTATATGTGTATGTTATATGAACTGTACGGATGCTGTGTGTTAATGTTGTTGTTTCCATGCAGGTGGCAGTGAAGCACGTGTGCAGGGACAGAGTGACTGAGTGGGGCTCTCTGGTGAGATTTACCTGCAGATTAAGTTCCTGTCAGCAACTTCCTGTCACTTCACTAAACACGCACAGTGTAAAGCATAAACTAACACAAGTCAAACAAACTATTTTCTTTTACTTTAATAGACTCTACTTAACTTTATTTATGAAGGAATTTACACACAACACAGTTGGTCCAAAGTGGTTTACAGCACACACACACAGGAAAACAAAAGAAAGAAGACAAAAAAATAAATAAAAATAGAGGCAAAGACAAAAGTAACAATAAAAACAAAGTCAAGAAAATAATAATAATAATAATAATAATAATAATAATAAAGGCACACAGTCACACAGAGACAACACAGACGTACAAATACATGAGCTGGTTAAGTTTGACACAGTTAAAAGCTAACGAGTAAAAAAAGACATTTAATTCCACATGACATTCAAACACCTGATGATGATCAAATGGAAAGTGAATTTAACTTAAATGTTTTTGGGTTTTTTTGGAGTTTAATTTTTGAAAACTGAGCTCTTGTGTTACAGCGACTGCAGAAGTGGAAACTCAGTGATAGTTACCAGCCAGCTGTACCTGATACAATTACAGTTTGGAGTGGAGATATTATATATTATATATATTATATAAATAGTGTATAAAAGAGGACAAAGATTTAGACCTTTTAGGACAATGTTACTGACTTTGTAATTGTACTGTATTTTGCATAATGTATAAATACAATATTTAATCTTTTTTGTGTTTGTTTCTACAATATATACATTTTTCCTTCTGTGATTTTATTGACATGGAGTTGATTATATTTTTAAATGTTCCTTTTGATTCTGTCTCAGTGCGGCGCGGTCGTTCCCCTGGAGATCGTGCTGTTGAAGAAGGTGGGCGGGGCGTTTGGCGGCGTGGTGCGGCTGTTGGACTGGTGGGAGCGGGCAGACGGCTGGCTGATGGTGATGGAGCGTCCTGAGCCGGGGCAGGACCTGTTTGATTACATCACGGAGCGCGGCGCACTGGATGAGGTGGCGGCGCGCAGCTTCTTCCTGCAGGTGCTGGAGGCGGTGCGTCACTGCTTCACCTGTGGCGTCGTCCACCGCGACATCAAGGACGAGAACCTGCTGGTGGACCTGAGGACCGGACAGATCAAACTCATCGACTTCGGCTCAGGGGCCCTCCTCAAAGACGCCGCCTACACAGAGTTCGATGGTGAGTCTGAGAGGTACACTGCTGCAGTTGTCATGACAACACAAAAAAAACTTATCAGGGCATTGCTGGTGCTAATAAAGAGGAAGGAGATATTTTTCTGATGGTTTGGCCTTTTTAAGGCTAGAAAGCAAACATTTAGAGAGATGTCTGAAATGTTTGAACAGAATAAATCTCCAGCTGGTAGACCGTCTTTACGATACACCGCAGTGAAGCATTCAACAGTATCAATACACCAGTCATTTCCAAGGTCGGAGCTTTCTACTGGACACACAGACGTTGCAACAAAGCTGCAGCATACAGACACTACACTGTTCAGAGAATATCAATGTCATTTAACTATATTTTAACACTAATATCATTCAAGAAAACTTGAATGATTATCGTAATAATTCAGTTTATCGTGATATTTTTACCTACAATAATCGTAGTGTGAAAATTTGATCCTCCTGTGTGCTTTCACACGGCCAGTTTGACACCATGTGGAGAAAGTGAGGAGACAGTTGTGGAAATGTTTGTGAAAAGTGTGATGTTTTCAGATAATCAGGACATCTAGGACAGTTTTGAAAAGTCTTGACGTTTTTTTTTTCTCGTCCTCACTTCCTCTCTGGGCTTTTTAAGGGGTTACACTTGTTTTTAGGGTTCAGGGTTTAATCATGTTCGGGGAATTGGCTACATCAGTGATACAACGATAGAACAAGCTCGTGTTCACGTTCACTGTGAAAACCAGTAGGACATGTGATGGCCTTCCCATCAGCATGTTGTTTTGGTCAGGAAGTATTTTTCAGAAAACACCAGCTGCTGCTCTCGTGACCGGCAGCATGATGACGATGCGTCACCACTTCCTGCTGCTGCCGCCAGTGTTTTCCCACCACACTCCCTCTGATAAACTGTCATTCTGTTGTCATGACGGCCTGTTTTATGTTGTCAAGTATAAAATGCCTAAGGTTCACCCCTCCCCTCCTCCCTCCCCCCAGGTACGCGGGTGTACAGTCCTCCAGAGTGGATCCGGTTCCGTCGGTACCACGGTCGCTCGGCCACCGTGTGGTCGCTCGGCGTGTTGCTGTATGACATGGTGTGTGGGGACATCCCCTTCGAACAAGATGAGGAAATCCTGAGAGGACAGGTCTACTTCAGACGCAAAATCTCCACAGGTCAGTCTGAGTGTGGAGAGTCCGCTCTGTTTACCGCAGCGCCACAAAAATGTCATCAGTGTCTCTGCAGCCCATCAAACATAAACAACACTAACCTGAACTGTGTGTCGTTGGTGGTACACTGCCGGGGAAGAGGCTCTGCCTGAAAGACTCTGCTCAGGGCAAAGAAAAGCTTTGTCCTGATGAGAGATGTGACTGTATTTAAAGCTGCATCTAACATTACTCCCTCTTTACTATATAGTGCCAGAGTGTCCAAAGTCTGAGAGTGTAAATTTATCCACTGTACAGTGTCCAAGTAGTATATATATAGTATACTGGGCTGTCTGTGGCAGGGACACTGCTAGTGTTCTTCTGTTGTTTTGGGTTATTTGTCCCGAGCCATGCTGGCACACTGCCAGTGTTTGTCCATCACAGCAGGTGGTAAAAGAAGCTGTTTACCTGTTGGTGGTGAGCTGTTTGCAGAAAATGCAGTGAGAGCATGTTGACTGCAGCTCTTCATCAAACATCATCATCACTGTGACTGTTCCTGCTTGTACTCTTCCTCCCTGCAGTGTTTCTAACTGGTCCGCTCAACAAAGAGCTCCAAATATCTCCAGATCTTGTTGTATCGACCTGTTTTTATTGAAGAATAGCATTAGCTCCGCTAACTCTGTTATAGATGCATTTCATTACTTATATCTTCCTTCACCATCAGTTTGTCAGTGGAAAGCTTTTAATATGAAGCAGCAACAGCAGGAAATGTTGGGTTTTCATCAGCAATAACTTAACACGACTCCGATATGACTGACCAATCAGAAAACGGCAAAATATGGAAACAGGAACTCAGGAGAGAAACTAAAATTCAAACCATAAAAAACTAATTAAGAAGCTACAAAAGTGCTGAGACCTGGACACACACACACACACACACACACACACCCTCGCTTGTTTGAGGGGGAGGAGGGGGGTCGTCACAGGTCAGCGCTGCTAGCGAGCAGAACCGCAGCAGCTCAGCTCGCCACAGTTATCCCGGCTGTGAGGCTGCAGTGGAGACGCCTGTCATCGTGGGTTGGTAGACCGACCCTGGCTTTACAGTCTAACAATCCCACAATGCAATATGACGGACTTTATAAATGCAAAAGTGACCATTGTGCGTCTCTACAGCTGACGGTGATGACACAAAATGATGATTCGTGAGCGTCGGAAATCTCAGTTTACTGCTCACTACAGTGTAAACTACTGATTATCGATTCTGTAGTGAATAAGTGAGCAATGTGAATTTAGAACCAGCCTCAGTTTGTTGTTTGGTGCTGCAGAGTGTCTCTTCCTGTCAAGGTTCTTCATCTTTCATCTTGTGTTCTGTCACAGAGTGCCAGCAGCTGATTGGCTGGTGTCTGAGCCAGCAGCCGTCCGACCGGCCAACCCTGGAGCAGATCTTCCTCCACCCCTGGGTGACGAGCGGCGACGGTCAGCAGGCGAACCACGCCGACATCACGCTCCACGCCATCACAGCCGACTCCTCCTCATCTTCCTCCTCCAGCCAGCAGAGCCTTTGATTGGTCAACGGGACGCGGGCACAGACTTGATTGACAGCTGTCCTCTAGTGGCGTTTCCTGGTGACGGAGCGAGTCGTGGTTACAGTTCCGGGCGAGGTCGCCCCCTTCTGTTCACAGGCGATTGTTGTTTTCTGTCTTGTGTTTCGGTTTCATAGTGCCTTGAGTTTGAAAGCTGCTTTGGTTGCCACGGTAACAAAATGCCAAGGAAGAGTCAGTCTAGAGGTGTTTCTTCAGAGATCCCATTAATTTAGATAAAAGTAGAGCTGCAACGATTTGTTGATTAATGGCACAAAAAGCAAAAATGGCAGAAATTTTCTGATGTTTTGCTGACTGTTTTTGTTTTATATCGTTGTAAACTTAATATCTTTGGTCTAAAACGTCACACTGGGCTGTAGGAAATCATAACATGTTACAGACTTAAAGAGTTAGCTGATTAATTGCAAAAATGCTCAGCAGAAGAATTAATCATGAAAATAAAAACTATTTCAAACCTGAGATAAAAGTTCTGACCCAAAGAATCCTTGTGGTTAAAATAAAAATGCTGTTAAATCACAGAAGAAGCCAGACAGGTTCTTTTTCAACATATGTCATCAGTTATAGTAATTTAGGGCTGTAACTAACGATTATTTCTCTTATTTTCATTATGAATTAGTTGTTTGGTTCATAAAATGGTTAAAAATGTGGATCAGTGTTTCTTAAAGCCCAAGATGACGTCCTCAAAGATATTCAGTTTACTGTCACAGAGACTAAAGATACCAGAAAATATTCACATTTAAGAAGCTGGAATCAGAGAATTTGGGGATTTTCTTCTTAAAAAATGACAAATGATAAATTGAATAGTTGGCAACTAATTAATTCATTGACTAATCATTGCAGCTCTAATAGTAATAAACAACCTCATGGCTGCAGTGTGCGGCCACATCGATGCAACAGAACACACCTAACCTTAAAGTTATTTTCATTATTGATCAGTCTGTCAAGTATTTTGTCCATAAAATGGTGAAAATTTCCATCCAAGATCACATCTTCAAAGGTCCAAAACTAGTATATAAAGTATATAAAACAGAGAGAGGCAGCAGGTGCACATGCTGAAAAAAAATGACCTAACTGATCAATAATTAAAATGATTACAGATTACTTTTTGCTCTATGTGTGTGTTGCATTGTAAAAAGTATTGTGCCGGGTTGTTTTGTCTAAGATGTCGCTGTGTCAGATTAGGCGCCTGTAGTCATAAATCACTGTTTATCGTCTTTCACATCCTGCATGATGTCATCGGAGGGAGGGGCCAGGAACAAGAACGTAAACGTACAGTGGCGTCCGAAGTGTGTGTATGATGCTAGCTGTCTGGTTGCCATAGCGCCACAAACCTTTCCTCTGTTTCACAGTTGACCTTGCAGCACGAGCCGCAGCAACATCATCACTCCTGTTTGGCTTCGGCGTGTTTCCAGTTCTGTTTCTGTGCTCCTATTGGTCAACGTCACAGAACACATTGTGGAAGTTGTAGGGCGAGTCGGAGCTGATGTCATCTGTTGTCTGTTTGATACCTGGATGTTTTCTTCATGTAGCAAACGACTCACATCCTTCAGTGTTTACTTCTCTCAAAGAAGTGAGAAGTTTTTCTGACTGAAATACACTAAAGTGAAGAAAATAATGATTTTGATAATGAGGATAAAGTGACGTAAACCTCAGACTCTCACTTCTGTCCTCACTGATGTCCTGCTTTCCTGCTTCAAACTGGGCTGAGTATTGTTTGAAATGTTTGGATGCCTGCGTTGATACGATGAGTTTCAGTATTGATTTATTTTCGATAGGATCCATGTTTTTCTTCTGTCAGTCAGTCTCTAAACACTCAGCTGTCTCCTCAGTGTCATCGTGTCTCTTCCTCAGTCTGTAAAACGCACAGTCAATGCAAATGTTTTCTATTTGAATATATGAATTTGTTTTTTACTTTTTTACATGTATATTTTGTACATTTGTGTTTTATTTATTTAGTAAAGAGACATTCCTCCTCGTGTTCATTTAAGTTATCTTCTGTTAACTTTTTTCTAAAATGTTTTTAATTTTTATATTTTTTTTTTCTTTCTTCCTGTGAGCCGAAAACAACAAAATGAAGTTCAGGTTTGAGTTTAAGAGTTTAAACTCTGAGTCTCATTTCACTTGTTAGTTTTTTGGTGTTTTGAAATATAAAATCCTGGCAGGAAAAAAGTATTTTTTCACAGACATTTTTGAAATTAAACCTTTTTTATATATAAACTGATTTTCTGTGTGATGTGTTCTTGTTTGTGTACAGTTACATCTGTTTCTCCTTGAATAATGTCAAACCTCCTTTACATCAGTTCAATGATTAATTATTTACATTATTGTTAGAAAACCTCAAACTCCCACATACAAAGTAAATGACAAAACAATCTGGGAGATTTGGAAACAAGCGGAAATTGAAGGTATAAAAGACATAATGAAGGATGGTAGAGTAGCTTCATTTAATGATTTGTTACAAAAAAGAATTATGCCAGTCTTCAAAACATTTATCAGGAAATCTCCTCGTAATAATTAAAGGTAGCTGCACATGAACTGGACTGGAATTCCATTTGGTACAATGCGCCGCTTTAGATCAGCAGGTAATAAGTTGATATATAAATATAAAATCAGCTCGTCCTCCTTTCCTCCGTATTTTTCTATCAGAGGAGCAGCTTCACGTCTTGTGGAGTAAAATCATGAAGACACACATCAAACATAAGCAGAATGTCAGGGTCCACTGGATGAAGGGAACTTCTCTTGGTTTGGCAGCTTGTTGCTCTGAGCTGCTGCAGACTTTCTGTTGAGCGGACTGTCTGTACTCAGCAGCCATCTTAGAGGCCAAAGTATTCACCTGCAGCTCAGGTGTTGGGTGGAGCCTCAGTAGCGTGTGGAAGAACCATACACAGCCACAACGGCCTGGCACCTCCTCCTCATGCTGGTCACCAGCCTGGTCACACACTGCTGTGGGATGGCATCTCATTCTTCAACCAGCATTTGTCACAAGTCAGCCAACGTGGTTGTGTTGGTCACTCTGGCACGAACAGCACGCCCAAGCTGATCCCACAAGTGTTCAATGGGGTTGAGGTCAGTACTGCTGGCAGGTCATTCCATCCTCTCCACTCCTAAATTCTGGAGGTAGTCTCTGATAAACCCTGCTCTGTGGGGGCGAGCGTTGTCATCTTGGAGGATAGAGTTCGGTCCCAGACTGTGGAGATATGGGATCGACAAACCTCGTTTTTCCAGTGAGGAAGATGCCGCCCCACACCATCACACTGCCTCCACCAAAAGATGTTACTCTATCGGTGCAGCAATCAGCATAGTGTTCTCCGCATCTTCTCCACACTTTGATGCTACGATCCAACTGCCATAGACAGAATCTGGACTCATCGCTGAACATAACGTTCCTCCACATGTTCAGGTTCCAGTGCACGTGTTGCCGACACCAGCGCAAACGGGCCTGACGGTGAAGGGCAGTCATGACAGGCCTCCTGGCAGCCCTATGAGACCGGAGATTGGCTGCCTGCAGTCTTTCAGATTGTCTGGGCAGAGAGCCGTCGGCCATATCGTCCTGCAAACCTTGACTGTAAATCTGTAGAAGACAGCCTACGGTAGCTAAGTGCTGACAGGGTGAGGAAACGGTCTTCTTGGGGTGTCGTCTTCTTGGGACGCCCACTGCACGGCCTGTCTCTGACATCCCGTTATATGGAACTTGGCACACATTGGAGATGGTACTAGGGCTCACTCCAAATAATGCAGCACCAACACCCCAAGAAGACCGTTTCCTCACCCTGTCAGCATTTAGGTACCGTAGGCTGTCTTCTACAGATTTGCAGTCAAGGTTTGCAGGACGAAACCAAGTTGCTGCATTTGCTGATTGGCAGCACCTGGGGGTACCAGAAGCTCAAAACAAGTGTCAATAGCAACACCAAATATGCTGTTTGGCAATGGCAGAGAAAATTTGGCAAAGTTTTCATGGGTGCAACCCACATACTCAGCTCTGCTGCTCATCCCACAAAAGCATGTTCCTTACAAATGTGGCACCATTTAAAAGGGAAATAAACAGGCTTATTTATTGCAAAGAAGCATTTTTACAACAAGGAAATAATCTATAAAACACAAATTTCCTTACTTTTTGTGCAAAGTTTATATTCCAGAGTTCAGTGATGCAGTTCTTGCAGAAGTTGTGTCCACATGGTGTACTGACTGGATCAGTGAGCACATCCAGACAGATGGAGCACAGAAAGTGATCTTCAGCCTGCAGACAGCTGGCAGCAGACATGTTTGCACACTGAAAACAAAAGTGATAAGACGTTATTTAAAAGGTAAATAGCTAAAAGACATAAAACAGATAAAGGCAGAATATTCATCATCTTTTGAAATATATCCTTAACAATAACAATGGAAAGTTTGACAATACAATGGGCAATGTGTCTAAAATCTTACAATGGAAAGAAGAAACAACAACGCTACTATAAAGATAAAATAGGAAGAAGAGTTGGCAACATAAATAATCAGTCCCTCCAGAAAAATTGTGACTTTGCGATCGCAATCATTAACGCAAATTAAAGGAATCTCAGCAATATTTGTGAAAGCTGCAATTTTGCTAAATTACTGCAACTTTTCCACATGAAATGTCCAAATCAACAGACCACTTGTAATTAGCATGTATGTTCATACACACACATATATGTGTCTGTGTGTGAACATGTGAGTGTATATGTATGGGTAAACATATGTATGTGAATGTATGTAATGTACATAAATGTGTGCAGTATCCAACTTGTCTGTCAAATTTACCCCTTTTTTTGTTTTGTTTTTTTGTGTTTTCTTTGTACTATTTTGTTATTTTTGTTTGGTTTTTTTGGTACTGGTTTGTTTTTCTTTTGTGTGTGTGTGTTTTGTTGATTATTGTTTAGGTATGTTTGTTTTTAGATATGCTCTTTTGTTTTTCAGTAATTCAGTACAATTTTGATTATAAATGTTCCTTATCATGAATTGTAAATTTGGAAGCAGCATAAGCAGCAGAAAATAATTTTGGAAAAATAAAGTAGCTTACAGACACTACGGGATCTATACTGATAACAAACTATTGCACAACTTTATCTCTCTATATAAAGCAACAAATCTCTGTCTGTATGTAAGTTTGCCTTCACATATGTCGAGAACTGTTTATCTGATCTACTTCATACCTGGCAGCTGGATTGCGGGGGAAACAAGGAAGTGCAATGTCGATGTGTGAAGTTGTTTGGATTAGCGGTTCTCGAGAAATATATAAAATACCTCATAAATAACATTGATTTGCTTCTTCTGCCTGTGGAGTCAAAAAGCGGAAATATGGACAGCGCCAGTCTGCCACTGCAACTCACATTGTGGTCAGAGATGGGATTACATCTGTAGTGATGAGAACTACCATAGAGAATGAATTGAAGTTTAGAGAGTTAAGTTCATGGATGTATTATAAGAGCTGGATAACAGACCAAAAACGGCGCCCATTCAATCCAATAAGAATTGCTCGGCTGGTGCATACGCCAAAAAAAGTTTCTGGCTTCCGGGTTTGCTTCCGCGTTGTGCGGCCCACTGAATATGCGCAGTAGTGTTTCCCCCGCTGGCCCCGCCCGCGAGTTCCTGCTTGGCCCATAGACTTTACATTGTGATGACGTCACAGATTTTTAAATCGCTTTTCTCGGCTCGAGGAAAGTTTTACAAATATAAAATCTCCATGGATCAACAATTCATAATAAAAAGTCATAACTGACCTTGTTTGCAGTCAGAGGTGTCCTGTCAACAGTGTTACAGACGTCTCGTTAACAATGGTGGTCTGTGGGGAAAATGCTTTTTGGGCTGGAGGGGCATTTTTCGCAGCAATACCGCAAATATCCACTCAGCTGCAAGGCTGAGCGGCGGCGCCCTATCCAGCTCTTATAATGCATCCATAGTTAAGCTCCATTCCTCACGCACGGGAACTTTGTACGTATGTTGAAGATATAGTGCAGGATGTCTCAGGCACGTTTTGAACGGCGCTACAGTTCATCTGATACAACTTCTACTCAACTCAAAATTGTAGTCTCCACATATTCTGCCTGTGAGGCGTTTAGGGAGCATCGGTAAATTATAGCGTCTGCCGATAGTCTGCATGTTAGGCGTTTAGGGGACGGGCACTGTTCTCTCTAGCCACGGAGATATCGGCCCTTTCCTAACAGGCACATTTGGAATGGGCACTGCACTAGTTTTAAAGAAAAACCAATAACAGCTGTATTTCTTATGAAAGCTAGCCTTCTTTGATTCTAAATGTGTTTGAGATCTTTTTATAAGTTTTTTATTCAGTGTGTTATGACATTCTGCATCCTCTGTTGCCATGGTAATGCTGATGCTGCACAGTAGGACTTGCTCAGCAAAACTGTGAAAATTGCTAGAAAAATAAACATCACTGAGCAAGACAGCCTTAATGACATCTACCAAACCCGGGCCCTGTCAAACACTGAAAACCTGCTACTTCACCCACAACACCCTGTTCAGTGAGCTTCAGAAAAACATACAATTCAACATATATGAGAATAAAGTTTCCAATAAAAAATGACTGATGAATAATTATTAACTCAGGTGGAAATGGAAATCTATAAATAGCACCAAACTACACAAACAATTATTTCCTGGAAACTTTGAAGAAATTAATGAGAAATTACAAGAATAATGATAATAAAGTGAAATTATAATAAATAATAAAGCGTAACCAAAAACTCAGATGGCGTGTCCTGGTGGTCCAGTGGTTAGGCAAAAAAATCTAACAGATCCACAGATATCCAAAACAAAAAACACAGATTCAATCAAATATGGATCATTTCAGAAAACTTTTCAGACAATTCAGAAAAACAGAAAAAAATAACTACAATAAAAACAGATGTTATACATGAAGCTGAGGCTTGACACAGGATAAAAATGCTGCAAGTTCATTTATTTCCACAGATGTTTCTACAGTTAGAATTTGGTCTTTGTTTACCACCATCATCCCACCACCTTCCCTTCAGAAGTGTATAAAAATTCTCAAAACCAACATTACAGAATGTTTTACACAAAACTAACACACACATACAGGAAGAAAATAAACCAGTAAAACAGACATAAGGTTCAAATTTAAGATGTACAGCATATAAAACAAAAATACTTCAGTGGATCAGTGATAAAAATGAGTTTTAAGAAGTGATTTAAAGGAAGATAATGACTTATCAGACTGAGCTCCTCAAACAGGTTGATCCAGAGCCTGACAGCAAAGACCAGGGCCCATATTTATCTGTGCTGATAATCAGCACTAATTCATTTCCCACCACTCAGTGTGAAGTTATAGAACAACAAGCTGCTTTCATGCAAATCGTGGCTTTATTTATTGAATGATTCATTAGTTTTAAACTGCTGATGGCAGAGATATATTTAAAAGAGCTGTAAGGACACAAAGTCAACAGGAGGTTTAGCTGGAGATGAGTTGGACAGTGGAGAAGATTAATTTCATGTTTTTAATGAAGTTGTTCCCACAGTCTGTTTACATCATTATCACTGTGTGCAGTGTTGTACAATACATGCAAGATGCTGCACTAATGTAGAAAAAAAGATGTAAAGGATGTGATTGGATAGGGCTGGATCACATGATCTCACCTACAAGTTTAAATTATATAGTTATTGTTAAAGCCACCTGACTGGCTTATCAGTGTTTACTTAAAGCTTAATGCAAATTACTTGTTAAATATCATTATGAAATATAAACTAATAATGTTGACATCATAATTTTGCATATAAAATCTAGATACCTATATCTTTAATATTTACACACAGAGCAGCTCTGAAATGTAATCTGGAGCCAAGAAGAGCCTTTAAAGTAATCAATCAAATCTTTACAATCAATCCTAAAACAAACAGGTAACCAGTGAAGTGATGATAGAAATGTGTTAGAAATGAGTTAACTCAATTCTGAGACGTTTGATAAATATGGGCCCAGGGTCAGAATCTGACTTATAACACCTGTTTTTTTATCTTTTCTGCATCAAAAAGCTCATGTATCACAAATCTGAAAAGACTTCAACAACATCCAGAGATAACTGTTCAGTTTGTAGTCAGTTAAGAGACTTAAGTGAAGATGACGAAATCCAGATCCAGACTCTGGTCCAGATGGATCATCAGGATCCAGCTGATCCTCTCTCAGCACACACTCCTGGATGTTCACTCACACTCTTACAGAGGTCATAACCTCCATCTGATGAGAGAAGAAGAAACAACAGAGGTCATAAATCAGTGTTTAGTGAGACTCACTTCATCAGCTGTCAGTCAGTGATGCAGCACATCCAGTATAAAGAGCAGCAGGGACTTCAGTCCTGTTCAGACCAGAAGTGGAACAGCTGTGCAGCGTAGCCTGCTTCCTTTCAGCTCTCATGTTAACGTGTTGGAGTGAACACACTGAGCTCCAAGCTCACAGACCTGCAGAGACTTTTGGTATCAAGTCTGTTTATCTGCAGATTTCACTAAAGTACACAGAGGAAATAAAGTGCTGAGAGTCATGAACACATCATTACTGCAGAAACAGAGACATTCACTCATCACTTTACTGATGGATTTACTGTTGTACATGTGAACTGTTATAAAAGTTTAAAGCTACAGACTCTCTGTGGGATTTGAAGATCTTTCCTGCTGTTAATCATCATGCTGTGATTCCTGGACTTCAGCTGAGGTTCTGGTCTGTATAAAGACCACATGGTTACTAAATGTAATGATGGTTCTGTGATATCAGAGTCAGTGATTTGCAGGCTGCAGTCAGACTGATCTTAGAGCTCTGACAAAGATGAACTGATCAATTCTTTAGTGTTGAAATGAGAGAACAAACACTTTCAGATCAGATTTGATGGTGTGACAGTTTGATGTTGAGGACCACTGCCTCTATACATCTTGTAAGGCTGTCAGCTGTAATCCACCTTTATTTCCTGCAGACATGAACACAACAACAACAGTCATTTTCACATCAACTCAAACACATGATCACAACAAGCTTCTGGCTGATCTGATTGGCTGACTGTTCTCTTTCTCTCTGCTTTTCTGTCCAATCCTGAAGCCTGAAGTCACCATTCTCCTCTCACAGCTTCACTGAGGAAAGCAGCCACTGGGAAGGTTGGAGGTTCACCAGGAAATACTGGATCTTTGCTTTGATACTAACTGTGTTTAATACAATACTGCTGAAACCAGCACAGACTGACTCTCTACTGACCTCAGAGTCTCCAGTCCATAGTCTGGACTCTCCTTAAGATCAGACAGCAGCTTCATGTCTGAATCCTGCAGGTTGTTTCCTCTCAGCTGCAGCTCTCTCAGATGGGAGGGGTTGGACTTCAGAGCTGAGGCCAGAGAAGCACAGCTGATCTCTGACAAACTGCAGCAACTCAATCTGAATAAAAAATAAATGATGTAACTTTAGAAGACAAAGTTTGTGTTTGAAATCATTCAATGTTTCATAATCTGTTCAGATCTGAAGAAAGTTTAGAAGCCGCTGGAACAGCCTTCAGAGGATCTGAGAGAACAGTGAAAATGAGCTCTCATTAATATTAATGACAACATGCTACTACTTCAATAAAGACGTAGTATCTTCACCTCTTAAACTCTGCAGCTCCACCAGTGACTCCATCTATACAAACTCATGTTGTGCAGCCAAACAACATTTATTTCTGATTCTACTCAGCATCCAAAAGTTTACAAAGATACAAAATATGTCAGGATGGATTTTGGAGAAATGTGAACATATTTATTCTCCAGACATCTACAATATTTCTATTTTATGAAATGATGAAGCCATTAAAATAATGTCATCTTTAGTTTAATATTATATATCCAGTCAGTACAAACATCACATATCATCATAAAGGTTTGGAACAAGCAGATACTGAATATATTAATATATAAGATCAAATGTTTAAGAAGTTAAGAGTGAATCAGCCAGTGTTGAATATTTAACGTTATATTAAATATGTTTTCGATATGAAGCTCAACAAGATGCTCAGTGTGAATCAGCATAAAAATCTATGTGGTCAAATCCCATCAAAACTGTAAACATTAAAAGTAAGATTTGAATGTTTGAAAGTATGTTTTTAAAGTGTTGACTATGGTTTAAAATTAATATTTGAAAACATATAACGTCTAAATCTGAAGGGGATTTTACCTCATCAATATCATCCTTATGTCTGCAGTTTACTGTCAAATCATATTAAGTTAAGTTTATTTTATTTGACATGGACATCACAGTAACATTGGAACTGCAACATACAATTATGCACAGACACCAGATGAACTATATTTAGTGTTTGTAGCCAAACACCAGTTTACAACACCTGTCCACAGGAGGCTTTTTAAAAAAGTTAATAAAAAATTAAATGAAAAGAAAAAAAGAGATAAAAAAGGAAAATAAAAATACATCCACAAAAATACATGTGTGTCTTTACAGGGGTATTAGGTGTGAGAGCAATGCTGTTCCTCTTTTAGCCATGATTTAACACCTCCATTGAAAACATTAAAATTGTGCTGCATTTTCAACTCAGTGGCTAGACAGTTCCATAGTTTTGCTCCTTTAACAGAAAAGACTGATTGTCCAAATGTTTTGCACATTGCAATGTGACGGTTACTGTTTGTTGAGGCTCGTGTGTTGACTCTACTGGAGTCCTGGTGCCTTGTAATAAATTCAGTAAGCAGGGAAGGAGCATGACCATGTAAGCATTTAAAAATAAGCTTTAGGTTGGAGAAGCTTATGAAGCTTTAGAAGCTGAATATATTGTGTTTCTTCAAGATGTGACAATGGTGCCACCTCTTTGGTTTTTTGTCTATGATTTTTTATTGCCTGGTTATATAATGATATAATGGGTTTTATAGTTGATTGTGAGGCTTGTGACCAGGTAGTGATGCAGTATGATAGCTGTGAGAATATCATGGCATGCATGTAGATACTTTCTGATGAGTCTGAAGCAGTTGAGATTTGATTTAACCTTTTTTCGGATATTATTCTCTTGTTTATCACATTTTAGATGTGAGTCTAAGAGGATTCCTGAGTACTTGACATTGTCAACCTCAATATCCTCAGCACAGAAGTAAGAAATGGTGTCTGACCTCAGAGTCTCCAGTCTACAGTTTGGACTCTCCAGAAAATCACACAGCAGCTTCACTCCTGAATCCTGCAGGTTGTTGTCACTCAGATCCAGCTGTCTCAGATGGGAGGGGTTGGACTTCAGAGCTGAGACCAGAGAAGCACAGCTGATCTCTGACAACCTGCAGAGACTCAATCTGAATAAAGAATAAATGATGTCACTTTAGAAGACAAAGTTCCTGCTTGAAATCATTCAGTGTTTCATAACCTATTCAGATCTGAAGAAGGTTTAGAATGTAGAAGTTTAGAAAAAGGAAATTCCAAACAGCTGAACCCAACAGGATGTAGGTAAAAAACTGTCAAATACATAATACCAAAAAAAAAGAGTTTCAGTGGATTATCCAATGTAGATTTTTCTTGTTATATGAAGGTTTTGTATGTGGAGCTCAACATCGCTCTGACAGTCAATGAACTAAAGAAAATAGACTTTCCCATTAAGATACTCAGTGTGGGTCAGCATAATATCAGCTTAATGTCTGCAGTTCAGTGTCACCACAACTGTCACATCATATTAATCTCAGCACAGAAATAAAAATGGTGTCTGACCTCAGAGTCTCCAGTCTACAGTTTGGACTCTCCAGAAAATCACACAGCAGCTTCACTCCTGAATCCTGCAGCTTGTTTATACTCAGATCCAGCTCTCTCAGATGGGAGGGGTTGGACTTCAGAGCTGAGACCAGAGAAGCACAGCTGATCTCTGACAACCTGCAGAGACTCAATCTGAATAAAAAATAAATGATGTAGATAAAAATCCATTATAATCATTCAGATGTGTTCAGGTTTTAAATGTGTAGTTCAACAGTATTATGTCCTAATCATTGAGGTTTTACCTAAAATGAGCAGAGTGACTTTGTGATTGTGTTACTGTGGATCATCATCATGTCAGCCTTCTACAGACATCATCCAAATGTCACCACAACATTCAGACACATATTCATGTCAACACTGATACACAAATCAATCAGATGTGCACTGAGCACAGTGAGATACATGTTCTCATAATCTTAAATGTAACCAGGAACCATCCTTTACAAATATACCTGCAGTGCCATATTTATGCTCCTGTTTACTGGTGGTGCAGCACAAAGTGACATCATTTTCTGACAGGAAGCATCATGCACATGTTGAAGTGTTACCTGTCGGTGGCAGCTCAAACACGACTAAAGATAGAGACTGCATTTGGAAATATGATTTGCCTCTTTGTGTCTGTAGGCCTGTATGAGTTTTAAAGTGAGTGTGTCAACCGTTTTTTCATAATTGTTACACCCTTTTGATTGTAGACTAAAATGAAACCAGCTGTTCAGGCATTTGGACTGACAAACTTTGAAAACTTGTAAATTGTGAATGTGTTATGAATCACTCTAACTTTAAAATTTAATTTAAAACGTCTGTTATGGATTGAAATTGGGTAAATATAAGATGAAAAAGAGGAAAACACAGTCAGTGAACTGACCTCAGAGTCTCCAGTCTACAGTTAGGACTCTCTAGTCCAGCAGACAGATGCTTCACTGCTGAATCCAGCTGTTTGTTGTCACTCAGATCCAGCTGTCTCAGATGGGAGGGGTTGGACTTCAGAGCTGAGGCCACTACTTCACAGCTGATCTCTGAGAGTCCACAGTCAGAAAGTCTGTGATTAAAGATGAGATATATAAATTTAAATTTTACATATATGCATATATGTATGTATATTAGGGCTGTCAATCGATTAAAAAAATAACTAATTAATTGCACAATTTGCTGTGATTAATTGTTGTTTTTTTCCTTCTTGATATTGAAACTTAATAAATGTAATAATGGATATTAAAATGTAAAATCACAGAATTAATATAGAATCAACACCAAGGAAGTAAATTTAAATTCAAATACTATTGTTGAATAACATGTTTTTAACTTTGAAAACAGATTCTCTCCTGTGAACTGCAGATTTCCAATTAAACCATCAAGGCCATTGACAGAGTGTGAAAGTCATATTTTTTATATGCACTAACAGAAATAATAACAAAACCCAGGACTTTAAAGTGCCGGCTGAATTTAAAAACCATCAAGGCCATTAAAATTAGATATCAAGTTAGAAGACAATAATTTTCTTATATGCACTTATATAAATGATAATTAACAACAACAAATGGGTTACATGTTCAAGTGCCAGTTGAATTTCAACAAGGTCCACAATAGTCCATAAAAATATCAAAAAAAACAAGGAAAGATTCTGATTCACACATGAAGACACAGAGAGAGTTCAAAGGGACCCTTTTCCCTCAAAAAATTTAACCTAACTTTGGCGCGTTATTTAGCCTCCTTCCTGACAAGCTATCATGACATGGTTGGTACCAATGGATGCTTTAGGTCATCTAGTTTCATATGATACTGGTACCTTCACTATTTTTAAAACTGAGCCTGCTACAGCCTCTGAAAGACAGTAATGCATTAATTGTGTTAATTTTTTAAACATGTTAAATATTTCAAATTAATTAAAAATTAAACGCATTAATAACAGTAAAATATAACAGCACTAATATATGTATATATACTTTGGACAAACTCTCCTCACTCTCTCTGCTGCTATACTGCAGACTTTTTAATGGGATTCTCTGTTTTGCTTTCATCTTGCAGACAAAGGGAAAGAAAATGGAGCTGCATTTAGGCTTCTATAAAGTCCACAGTGATTGCTTATTTGTCTTAAATGTCTCCTTGCTTTGCTCACTTGAGTTGTATCCTTGTGTCTTAGTCCCTCCCACCTAAGATACAAGGGAGAGATGCAGGAAAAGATGTGAAGGAAGAAGAATCAAGGAAACGTGGAGACGTCCTTTCCTTTCAGGCATCATCTGAAGTGACGTCAGCTGTCTACAGGTGTTAACAGCTCTTTAGTGTCTTTTGATGTGCTGGAGTTTAAATGTGATGTACTGTCCAAAAAATGAATGAGGGCGTACAGTTACCACTGCCAGCAGAGTGATGTAGTGATATCCTCCAACATGACAAAAGACAGTGTGAAATATCTCTGCATGTTTCTCCTGAAATAAACTGTTTGACAAACATCTGCACGTTATATTAACAGATCTGTCAAACCAGTTTGCAGCAATGGTTTTTAAAATATATTCATTATTTGCATTCATTGATATTCTTTTTGTAAATTCATTATTTAAAAATTATATATATAATTATAAAAATTTGTTAGGAATAATTTAGGCTAGTAGTTTATATGTTTTAAGGAAATATGTAAATATATCTGACATCAAAATATACTTTCTACCTTGTCACAGTCTGGCTCTATGTATCGTCCTCTCAGCTCTGAGTGAGTCTGGCTCTACTAAGTTCAGGTCTCACTCACACCAACTCTCTTCCTCACTGCTTTATGTGACTATCTAGTCATGTACAGTGCTGGTTACGGAGCAGCTTGTTTAGTGTTGGCTTAGTTACCCTTCATCTAAACATCACTCTGTTAGGTTGTATTTATCCATGATCATTTATGTGTTACACTTCTGTTATCCAGTCCTTTTGGTCATGTCATTTTACTCATTCATACGATGAGTTCCCAGTTTTTATCGTTTATTGTTATTGTTTCCCAGTTTATTTTAAAACAGTAGTGATGTCTGTATATTGTTTGTGTTCAACATTAGATGGACATTATTAGCTCTGTACTATGCTACTCCATCTGCCCTGCTATCACTGCAGTCACCTCATTCCCCTTCAACACCCATCTCCCTACACACAAACTATCAAGACACAGTTTCGCCTTTCTCGCTGGTGTTATATAGGAGCATGTGTTCAGTTTAAGGAATTGTTATAAGGAAAATGTAATCTGAGTCAATACTGCATTTTATTTTATAGGAACATCATCTGTCTCATTGTGTTTTTTGGGGTTTTTGGTTTTCTGTTTCCTTCCTGTGTTCATGTACTCCTCCCCAGCCTGCTTTTCCCTCCTCACTTTCGCTCCACACCTGCCCTTCATCAGCCTCGTTAGCCCTGCCACACTCCCTGTGTCTTCCCCAGCCAATCAGCTCCTTTCCTGTTCTCTTGTTCCACCTGCACCTCATCCCTTCGTCAGTTTAGTTTGTATTTAAGTCCTGGTTGTCTGTTCTGTTTCAGCCTGTACTCAGACCAGAATAAAGATTTATCTTCAAGCTCCTGTTGCCTGCAGGCTCCTATGTTTGGGTCCACCTGCTCTGCTCCTCACAACATACCTGCTGCACAGAGATTTTCAGCCTCATAGAACCGGTCTTTCATTAAAATGAGTTTTCTGCTGACAGACAGCAGACTCATCTTGTCTCCCTGACTATATTATACACAACACAGGGTAAATTGGGAGAAAGAATATAAAAATAAAAATCATTCTTTTGAATGATGAAAGTTGTTTTATGCTTCCTTTATTAATCAGGCCTACAGTGAACACAAATCCAAAATTTTAAATAGACTGGGAATCAGAAAACAAATTAAATCTAAACTTTAGATCAAATCACTACTGATTTCCAATAAAAGGTTGTGTTGGTTTGATAAAAGAAGGATGGTCTTGTGTACTGTTTACTCCCTCCTTCAGGCAGCCTCCTCTCTCCTCCGAAGAGAAATAAGAAAATTCAAACATTATTGACGGCAGACCAGATCAATATCTGGGTCACCCGAGGAGAGAAGACATGAAATAAGAAGCACCCATCGTATCAGTGACCTGATCCCAGAATCTGATCTGATCTTTGTGTCTCCACAAAGTTAAAATTAAATTTTATTGCTTATAAAACCTGAGCAGCTTCAAACTGAGTCACTTCAGTTGTTACTGTGCACTCACAGAAATTAAGTGTTATCAGCAGGAAGAGCTTTTCAGTCTTTTTGTGCCCTGGGTTTTGCCTTTCAGGCTACATACAAGCTGGTAGCTGCAGCAGATCACAGATATTACATGTATGTGTGTCTGTATATAAAAATAAACAGATACATTATAGAAAGGCACAGCAGACACTGTCCACTGTAAAACACGGTGGTCTGTTGTGATGAAATGATTAAACAAAAACTTCAAACCTGAAGATCTTTTGCTGAATTTGTATTAAACCCAAAGGAAGAAAACTAGAAGGTGAACAATAAACTGTAAAATCTATCAATCATTACAAATAAACAGAATAACTGTTTAGTAATATGAAGTTTAAACACACCTACAATAAAATTAAATTCTTCTTGCTCTCATAGCATTTGTAACATCTGAAGAACATTTGAAGTGAAGCACTATAAGTCGTCGTGTGCACATCCACAAACCCTCAGTGGGTGTTGGATACAAAATCTATTAAACTGTGATACAAGGAGAACTTGCACACTGGAATCACAGCTACATTTAATTTTACTAGCAACATTTTGACCGACTACAGGTCTTCCTCAGGCAAATACCCACAGGAGGGAAATGAGGGATATATATATATCAAAATGACCAGTGACATAATCATCTAATCACATTCATATGTGTCAAGATATCCTCATCACTAGGAAAATAAAAACCTTCATGTGAATAGAAATATGTCTGTTTTCCTTGTGATAAGGATATCTTGACATGTGAATGTGCTTGCAGCTACTCCTTGTAGTGAAGCACTACTCATGTATAACTTGTAACACGTTTAACACTTTTATTGTGTGCATGTGGGAATCTTTACTGTAACACTGGTGGCTTCAGATGAGAAGGCAGCTTTATAATGTTGATAATCACATCTGGACTTACTGAGCCTTTCTGCAGTTCCTCACAGCTGGGATCAGTCTCAGTCGTCCCTCCTCTGATGTGTTGTACTTCTTCAGGTCCAACTCATCCAGAACCTCCTCTGACATCTGCAGCATGTAGGCCAGAGCTGAGCAGTGGATCTCAGAGAGTTTCTTCTCTGATCTGTTCTCTGACTTCAGGAACTTTTGGATCTCCTGATGTACTGAGCGGTCATTCATCTCCATCAGACAGTGGAAGATGTTGATGCTTCTGTCAGGAGAGATATCCTCACTGTTCATCTTCTTCAGGTTGTTGATGGCTCTCTGGATGATTTCTGGACTGTTCTCTGTCCGACCCAGCAGGCCTCCTAAGAGTCTCTGGTTGGACTTCAGAGAGAGGCCATGAAGGAAGCGAACAAACAGGTCCAGGTGGCCATTTTTACTTCTGAGAGATTTCTTCACGGCTCTCATCAGGAAGATATCCAGATGTGAGTCCCTGTATTCTTTACCCATGAAGTCCTTCAGTACCTCTGTGTTGCTGTTAGTGTAACAGTGGTACATGTAGACTGCAGCCAGAAACTCCTGAACGCTCAGATGAACAAAGCAGTAGACTGTTTTCTGGAAGATCACACTCTCTCTTTTGAAGATCTGTGTACAAACTCCTGATAACACTGAGGCCTCTGTGACATCAAGACCACACTGCTCCAGGTCTTCTTGGTAGAACATGATGTTTCCTTTCTCCAGATGTTTAAACGCCAGCCTCCCCAACCTCAGAAGAACATCCCTGTCAGCCTCCATCAGCTCTTGTGGACTCGTCTCATGTCCCTCATCATACTTGTGCTTTTTCCTCTTTGTCTGAACCAGCAGGAAGTGTGAGTACATGTCAGTAAGGGTCTTGGGCAGCTCTCCTCTCTGGTCTGTAGTCAACATGTGCTCCAGAACTGTAGCAGTGATCCAGCAGAAGACTGGGATGTGACACATGATGTGGAGGCTCCTGGATGTCTTGATGTGTGAGATGATTCTGCTGGACAGCTCTTCATCACTGAATCTCCTCCTGAAGTACTCCTCCTTCTGGGCGTCAGTGAAGCCTCGTACTTCTGTTAGCCTGTCAACACATGTAGGAGGGATCTGATTGGCTGCTGCAGGTCGGGAAGTTATCCAGACGAGAGCTGAGGGAAGCAGATTCCCCTCGATGAGGTTTGTCAACAGCACATTGACTGATGACATCTGTGTAACATCAGAAACGACCTCATTGTTCATGAAATCCAGTGAAAGTCTGCTTTCATCCAGGCCGTCAAAGATGAACAAAACTTTACAGACAGCGAGCTTCTCTGCTGTGACCTTCTGTAATGTTGGATGGAAAACATGGATCAGCATGAGGAGACTGTACTGCTCATCTTTGATCAAGTTCAGCTCCCTGAACGAAAGTAGAATCACCAGACTGACATCTTGGTTTTCTGAGCCCTCTGCCCAGTCCAGAGTGAACTTCTGCACTGAGAAGGTTTTTCCAACGCCAGCGACGCCGTTCGTCAGAACGACTCTGATGTGTTTCTGTTGGTCAGCTAAGACTTTAAAGATGTCATGACACTTGATTGGAGTGTCATGGAGGGTCTCCATCTTGGAAGCTGTTTCAAGCTGCCTCACCTCATGTTGGGTATTAACGTCTTCACTCTGTCCCTCTGTGATGTAGAGCTCAGTGTAGATCCTGTTGAGGAGGGTTTCACTTCCTGCTTCATCAGTTCCTTCAGTCACACATTGACATCTCCTCCTCAGACTGATCTTTTGTTCATCTAAAACCTCCTGCAGACCACTTTCTGCTGAAAGAGAAGAAAAAATGTGTGATTAAAAAGAAATATGTCTCACTGTGTTAATATTCAGTAGGATAGAGGAGGTAGATACCTGTCCTGTTTTCAGAGATGATGACATCAGCAGACTGTCTGTCTGCAGTCCAGGTCTGGTTCTGGATCTTTCTCCACACTGGGGACAGGAGGAGTCTCCTGATGAAGCGGACTGGTCCCAGTATGAGGTGATGCACTGTCTGCAGAACCAGTGTCCACAGCTGGTAGAGACTGGATCCTTCAGGATCATAATGCTTCTTTTCATTTGTGTTTCTCTCTGTTTCTGCTATAATCTCTCTCCCTCTGTGTGAGTGTGATACAACAGTTTAACAGATTTTACTTTTCCCAAACATTAAATGTCAGACTCAGTTTCCTCTGCTGCAGTGGTCAGTCTGCAGTGATGAATCAGCTGCAGCAGGCTGTTTGTATTTCATGAGACCAAACACTCAGTTTTCTTCTATTTTACCTGCACAAACCCCGGTGCAGTCCTTTAGTAAATCAGGACAGACACAGTTTGACTTGTTACTAAATCCTTAGTAAATATCACCCTGGGTTACCTGCTACTACCTTACAGTTTTTGACTGGAAAGTCAAATATCAATAGCAGCCCTGTCTGTGTCTCTGGTTAACATGTACATGAAGATGTGTTGTAGATTACAGCTGAATGGAAGGTAGTTCATTATTTCTTTCCACTGTGTTTCCTTCATATCGACACTACAAACTTAATGAAACGTCTCACTGAATCATCTTCAGGTCAGTTTACAGTAGAAACTCTTACTTTGTGTCTGAGGGTCCAGGTTCATTACTGAAGTTTAGAGGACGATCTTTGGACCGGTCGCTCTTCATAGACAGACGGCTGGATATCAGAGACTCTGCTCTCTGTCTGTGCTGCTGACCTCTGCAAACAACAAATATTTTACATACATCATTACTTCTGATAAAGATCAGATATGAAAACATGTAAAATGTCATATTAGCACTATTTAGTTCATCACAACAGATGATTTTGTTCATATTTCAGTTTTTATTTTTATTTGTATCTACAGCTGAAAACAGATGTGAGAGTAAAGAGATTTTAATTTCATGTGTAAACACTGAATGTATCTCCTGTAAACTCAGTTTGTAGAGTCTGATACATGCATGTAGTTTGTATCATTTACACACATTTTCATGAGCTGCAGAAGATGTTCAGACTCTCACTGATAACTGATGGAGATGGTTGTAGCAGAGTGTGTGTTGTCAGTCAGTAATGTTTGAATCATCTTCAGGTCAGTTTACAGTAGAAACTCTTACTTTGTGTCTGAGGGTCCAGCTTCATTACTGAAGTTTAGAGGACGATCTTTGGACCGGTCGCTCTTCATAGACAGATGGCTGGATATCAGAGACTCTGCTCCGTCCTCCTCTTCCTCCTCATTCTTCATCTTCTGGAGTCTGAGAGTTAAACCAGTAACACTGGAGACACACACACACACACACACACACACACAGTATAATAAACACAGTCCTTCCTCTCAACTTAGTATCTTATTAGTTTACATGACGTTAACTACAACCATGTGTTTTCCAGCCATCACAAAGATAAACTTTGACTCTGGTTTAAATCCAACAAACAGACTTCAGATAAACATCTGAGCAGCAGTGCGTCACGTTACATCACTGTGAGGACGCAGAAACCAGGAAGAGAACAAAGGAAACAACGTTTGAAGACGTCAACACTGATTTCATATTTTTCTGACACAGTTTAATCAACTAAACAATTAATCTGAAAAATAATCAGCAGATTGATCAATAATGACAGTAATCATTATTTGCAGCCCTGATATTAACACTCACCCTGCCTCAGACTGTTTTCCTCCTTCTGCTCTGTTCACTTTAAAATGGAGTCTGAAGAGACTTTCACCTTTACTCCCTACCTGTTTGCTCCTCCTGCATTCTTTACTGGAAGTCACGTGTGTGTGCGTGTGTGTGCGTGTGTGTGTGTGTGTCATGGATGTTTAAAGAGAACTGCAGTGTCGGAGGTGGGCCCCGTTCATTGAATGGGAATAAAACAATTCAATTGTGTGACTCTTCTAGACTTTCGAAATGTGATCAGACCGAATGGATCTGACCTGGGAAATATTATCCTATGATCTGTTTTTCTTTCTTTCTTTTTGTCTTGTCTTTGGATTATCACATTGTTCATGACCTTATTATAAAACACGTTTAAAACAACAGAAATTGCTTTTCTGAAATACATATTTAGTTTTGATTTTGTATGGAGGGAGATGGTGATAAATACAGGAGAATGCAGTTGTTTAAATTTCCTTTATTTTACATCCCTGAATAACACATTCAAAATAAACTGGCTGAAACACTTTGCTGTCCCCTCCTGTGGTTTTTCTAAATCAGGTGGCATAAAGTTCCTCTTAAACTGCAATTATGTTTTTTTTTTTTTTTGTCAAAAATCCCCTTCAAACTTCCACAGGTAAATGTTATTCTCTTGGCTTCGCATCTGGAAACATCATTTTTCTCTGCACATTTGGAACAACAGGAACATTCTTCATAAAAAACAAGTCTCTATTCTTGGAGAATTGGTTTCAGAATAATATTTTGCTGGTTAGCCAGCTGCTTAATGGTCAGCTATATACAGTAACTATTCAGAGTTTCTTTGCTTATGCTGTTCCAATAACTCCTAAAGACTTCTCCTCTGATTTGATGCCATATGTTGCTGAGAGACATTGGCTTTAATTTTCCTGTTGTTTCTCTCAACCCTTGTGAAACTGCAGTGGGTAAAATCTGTTTTTCAGCTTGTCATCACAAAAACAACAAGAAGATCAGAGCTCTTTTTGTATTGTTACAGCTCCTGCTGTAGTTTCATACTTTCAACTTAAAAACATGAGTGACAGGGCTGCCTTAAAAAGTCAACAAATACAAACAGTTCTTCAAACACCACCAAAAGTTATCTTGACTAAAACTTGCATGTTGTTTGGTGGATTTAGATCTGTTAATTTATTAGAACTGGTCAGGTGGTTTGTAGGTTGAGGCCCCTCCTGCTTGTTTTAGCTGAACAGGTACTTAAAGCTATGAAAACTGAGCTTTTATTCACACCGCTTCTGAAAGATGTGCTAATGTATATTCATTTAAAAAGTTTTGTTGATCTGTTATTCATGTCTGTGTCCCCTGGTTTCAAGTTGTTTGTTGTTCTGTAATATGTTTAATAAAAATAAAGCCCCTATAAATAAAAGTAAAATATATGGACTTTACAGTGAATCTGGTGTCCAACAGGAAAACTTTAGGAATGAAATATATTTGCATATTTACAGTCTGGAATTTTTAAATGAGGGAGAAGGAGGAGATGCTCTTTTAAGGATTTTAACAAGATAATTTTTCGTGGATAAACCATATCAGACACACATTATTAATCAAAGTAGAGTATTTTATATACATCTTAAAACGTGTCTGGAGGGGAAAAGATCTTTAAACTCTAACCCGCCCTTTAAAGTGACAATCTCCATCCAACTGAAGGAAGAAGAAACACGTTTCTGAGTGGAGGGACTTTAATGTTCATGCATGGATGTGTATTTCTATTGTGACGTCGTTGTTTTGAACAGGCGCTTCGGGGACAGCTTCCTGCAGGGGTCCTTCGGAGCAAAACGTGAACACCTTTCAGCTGTGAGTAAAACTGTATTTTAAAAAGAGACATGATGTTATTGTTTATAATGATTATGTATATATTTAACCCAGAAACAGACCTGCCATCAGGCAGTGAGCCCAGACAAACGCGGCTTCTTGTCCGCTGGACGCCAGACTCCGTTTAAAAAGTACATTAGTTCTGGTTTATCCGTCTCCAGCACGATACTGATGTTCATTAAATTATTATTTAACACGTTTTTAGATTCATTAAGAGGTCCTCTTCCATTCGGCTAACACAGAACACAGCAAACACGACTCGTGTGTAAAATCCTGACTGGAAGAGTTCATACAGTCGTTTATCACAGTGATGCTTTAAAGGAAATAAGAAATGATAAAATTAGCGTTTTTTTAAAAAAGAGTTTAGGTACTTGTACTTTACTTGAGTATTTCCATGTGATGCTACTTTATACTTCCACTCCACTACATTTCAGAGGGAAATATTGTACTTTCTACTCCACTACATTTATTTGACAGCTTTAGTTACTTTTCAGATGAAGATTTGACACAATGGATAATATAACAAGCTTTTAAAATACAACACATTGTTAAAGATGAAACCAGTGGTTTCCAACCTTTTTGGCTTTTGACGTCTTACAAAAAGCAGTGTGTAGTCGGGGTCACATTTCAGATGTCTATGAGTTGTTAACAGCTCCACCAAATAGTGATTTTTCCCTCTAAACTTCTCACATGGTTTCATTTCAATAAATGTTCAAATGATCCAATATTTCAGCAAAAATCAAAGATTAGAGAAAAAGTCCAAAAAGTGAAAACAGATTTGTGTATCAGAACTTTGTTTTTTCTTCTTTCCTCTCCCATTAATCGTGTGTGTGTGTGTGTGTGTGTGTGTGTTTGTCAGTCACAGAGGTCAGAGGTCAAGATGGGTCGCTCCTCCAAAGACAAGCGGGATATTTACTACCGTCTGGCCAAAGAGGAGGGCTGGAGAGCGAGGAGCGCCTTCAAGCTGCTGCAGCTCGACCACGAGTTCAACCTGTTCACAGGTGAGACCCAGAGGACACCTGAGACACCCGAGTCTCTGTTCAGCTGCAACTGACCACTGTGAAATGTTAGTCAGGACTCCCCTGATGTATTGGGCCCTCGGCTGTTTGCCCAGGAGGCTCCGTCAGTATACATTCATGCTTCTGTCCCTTCCTGTGTTCTTCTGCTGTCTATTAATAAATGTCTGATTTGTCAAAATTTATTTATTAAGGTTTTTTCTGTCTCTGAGGTGTGAACAGAGCGGTGGATCTGTGTGCAGCTCCTGGCAGCTGGAGTCAGGTCCTCAGTCGGAAACTCAGGTTGGATTCATCAATTTAAAATTTTATTTACATGGACATAAAGTCACCTGGACAGAAATCCTCTGCATGGCTGCAATTTCATAGTATTTTTATAAAGAGCTGCAGCAATTAGTCGATCAACAGAAAATTAAACAGCAACTGTTGTGATAATCACATAATTGTCATTTTTAAGGAATAGTGGAAAACAGTTGCTGGCTGCAGCTTCTCAAATGTGAGGATTTAAATCTTTTATGTGTCATACATGATAGTAAACTGAATATCTTTGGATTGAAGACTGTTGATTGGACAAAGCTCGACATTTGGAGACGTCACCATGGGCTCTAAGAAACTATAACGGGCATTTTACACTACTTTTGAGAAAATAATCAGCAGATTAATTGTTAATGAAAATAATTGTTAGTTGCAGCCCTTAAAACGATAAAATATCAGATTTTAAGTTAAAGAATTGCAGCTCTGCATTTCAGTTACATATTTAGTTTCAGACATGAAATGGATCTTAATGGTTTTGTGTTTTTTTTTGTCAGAGGTCGGGAGGAGAAGAGTGAGGGTGAGGAGGTGAAGATCGTGGCAGTGGACCTGCAGGCCATGGCTCCTCTGCCAGGAGTCACTCAGATTCAGGGAGACATCACCAAGGTGAGGACATGACGAACAAACACGATGTAACTGTGATGGGAGCTATTTTTTAAATTTGGGACACTACTCAGGAAAAGATATGAAATCCAGGTTCAGGGACTTTTGGGGGTTGGCAGAAGTGATGTTGATTATAGCTGCAACTAACAATTATTTTCATTATTGATTATTTTCTCGATTAGTTGTTTGGTCCATAAAATGTCAGAAAATGGTGAAAAATGTTGATCAGTGTTTCTCAAAGTCCAACATGACGTCCTCAAATGTCTTGTTTTGTCCACAACACAAAGATATTCAGTTTACTGTCATAGAGACTAAAGAAACCAGAAAATATTCACATTTAAGAAGCTGAATCAGAGAATTTGGACTTAAAAAAAAAAAAACAATTAATCACTTTAATTTAATACTTGGAAATGAATTGATTAATCGATTAATGGTTGCAGCTGTAATGTTGATTGTGATTGGTCAGAAGTGCAGTTTCTCACAACTGTCTCAAACTGGAAAAATTTATTTCAGTTTGTTACAAAATGACACAAAAATGCAACATTTTGTTGTTTTTGGAAAATCTGAATCAATTCCTGTAATTTTGGTCTGCAATAGATAAAAATCTTAAAAAACTCTCAGATCCTGAGATTCATTTTTGGTCTTATAGGAACTTTATTACATATTAAGATTTATCAGTAAGTTTAGCAGCTGACTCAAAAACACACAGTTGGCTGTAAATTTTAGAATATGAAATACAAAAACTACTTTACATATTACAGCAATTTGTGGCGATACAATATGAAAATTGTTGACCGTTTTATTGCAAATTTTTAAATTCTAGTGCAAAATTTAGTGGATTTTGGGGGAAAAAACTGCTACAAATTCCAGTAATTTGGTTCCTGACAGATTCTGAGATTCATTTTTAATCTTTTTGGAACTTGAAATAGTCAAAATGAAATAGTCGTAGTGCTAAATTAAGTGTTCAGTTTTCTAAAAACTGCAATTTGTGGTGATATAACATGAATATTGTTGACATTTTTATTGCAATTTCTACAACTTTAGTGCAACATTTAGTGGATTTTGAAAAACCTGCTACAAATTCAATAATTTTGGGCTGCAATTTAAAAAAAAAAAAAAAAAAAAAAAAAAAGATTTCCTGCAGATTGTCAGTGCAGCGGAGCGTCACATGACCTGCGTTGTCTTCTCCTCTCAGGTGTCGACAGCTCAGGAGATAATCCGTCACTTTGAGGGTCAGCCGGCCGACCTGGTGGTGTGTGACGGAGCTCCAGATGGTGAGACGCTCACTTCCTGTCTGTCCTCACCTGATCTGACGTCTCCTGTATGCTAATTTGTTTTACCTAGGATGGCAAAGTCATGACCCACCCTACTCTGCCTCTGATTGGCTAGTACTCGTTGCCTTTGTTGATTGGGTTGGTTAGGTTGGTTAGGTTTAGACATGAGGAGTGGGATTGGTTAGGATTAGTATAAGAATATCAGGCTAAGCCAATCAGAGGCAGGGTAGGGCAGTTCATGACTTCGCCATCCTATGAAAAAACAAATTGCCTTCTGTATCATCCTGCTAATGTTTATATTCAGCTTCCTGTTCTGTTTCCATAGTAACCGGGCTCCATGATGTGGATGAGTACATCCAGGCTCAGCTCCTATTGGCTGTGAGTACAGAGGTGTGTTTGTGTCGACATGTGGGTCTGTGATGTCACGCTGACAGGTGTTTGTCTCTCAGGCTCTGAACATCACCACACACGTTCTGAAACCTGGAGGGACGTTTGTGGCCAAAGTGAGTCCAACTTTTATTCATGTGATTTACTGATAATACTCTCTTTATTAATAATTCAGTGTATATAGATGTAGATTTATGTAGAAATACTGACAATGATGATGTTTATTTATAAGTTACAAAGTGCTTCACACAAGGCAGTAAAACATGTTGCTGACTCAGCGACCCGGGTCCAGATGCATAAATGATGCGTACACGCAAAAAACAGGTATATAAACAGGTATCTATAAACACAGAATGTGAACACCTCACGCTGACTTCAGACCAGTGTAATCATGTTTTTCTAAAGCGATGTGAAGCTGATGTGATGAGGTGGAGATGAAATATAAACCGAGAGAATCTTTTACTAAACCATCCTTTAAGAAGGCCAAAGTCTCAGTGATGCTTTAAATATTATTGTTTCATAAAGAAAATATACTTTTATAAAGAGCTGACAGCAGCACACACAAATACCCAAAATCTGGATAAACATACAACTTCCTGTTTCATCTTTGTGTCATTCTGGTATTATTTTAGTAGCTGTGTCCATTTCTGTCAGTAAAAACACTGAACTCACCAAGAAACTCAGCAGTCAGGCCATCAGACAGAAGTTTAGCTGAAATAAAATTGTATGAAATTTGTCATAAGTTATGACTTAAATCAAGAAATATCAAAGTCCAGAAACCAAATCATTGGAGTGAAAACTCATCTTGACATTGTGTATAATCACCACAGTGTAAAACAGTAAATAGTGTAAATTATAGACCGTATTAACCCCTCGTTGTCCTGTGTGCTGCAGATCTTCAGAGGTAAAGATGTGACTCTGCTGTACTCTCAGCTTAAGATCTTCTTCAGTGGTGTGACCTGCGCCAAGCCTCGCAGCAGCAGGAACTCCAGTATCGGTGAGTCACCGCCACCGCCGACCAATCACACGGCTTGAAGGTGGAGGAGCTAAACCCCACCTCCAAGCTTACGTAGTCATCGTTTATTCAGTGGAGGCTTTTGAACTTCACAGTAATAAACCAATATTCTTATCACAAGTAAACGGAAAAAAAACTTCAAGACATGCAGAATGTTTGAAAAACAGATTAAATCATATTTGACCACATTCATTTCCATCTGAACCTGTGGTGTTTGCATGAACTGTGTTGTGTGTTTGTGTGCAGAGGCGTTCGTGGTGTGTCAGAATTACTGTCCTCCTGAAGGTTACGTCCCCAACATGTCCAACCCTCTGCTGGATCACTCCTACGGTAACTATCCTCATTAACTTTGCTGCCTATTCTGTTTTTAAAGTGGAAAATCTAAAGGGAAAGATGTAATATCAGCAGATACATACTGTGTATTCCTTATTTCAAGGTGAGCTTATGTTACTTTTTCTAATCAGCGACCCCCTGTGGCCACATGTGGTAATTACAGATTAATGGTAAAAGTTAAAACATCAGCAGGGGAAGAAGTATTCGGTTCCTTTACTGAAATAAAAGTACCAATACAGCAATGTAAAAATACTCCATTTATTGAACTGAAACCATGTGAGAAGTTTAGATGGAAAAATCACTATTTGGTGGAGCTGTTAACAACTCATAGACATCTGAAATGTGACCCCGACTACACACTGCTTTTTGTAAGACGTCAAAAGCAAATGAATGTAGTGAAGTGGAAGTATAAAGTAGCATCACATGGAAATACTCAAGTAAAGTAAAAGTACCTCAAATTTGTACTTAAGTACAGTACTTAGATGCTTTCCACCACTGTAAAACAGTGAAAAAAGTGCACTGAACTGAACAATGAGGAAAAATGTGTTATTTCTTCTCTCAGAGGAAACAAAGTCTCTATTTATTTTTGATTAATCATACTGGTTTCAGTATCATGAATCCAGTATGGATCAGTATGTACTTTCCCTGCATGTCCTGGTCCTGGTTCTCCTCAGTCTGGTCTCTGCTCCTCAGATGTGGACTTTAACCAGTTAGAGGGTCCGAACCGTGTCATCGTTCCTTTCCTGGCGTGTGGTGACCTCAGCGCCTTCGACTCAGACAGAACGTACCCTCTGCAGGTGACGAGACACGACCCGACCTCTTGATCAACACTGACTCATACTGAAACGTTAAAAGTCATCTGGTTCAGTCATGTTATGTGTTTTAACAGCTGTAATGTAAGTTTCAGTTTGACTGTACCTGCTGACGTTAGCATGCTCTAATTATCTGCACTATGAAACTGAATCCACTCTTTTAACTTTAATTTACTCAGTACTTAAAATGGAATTAGGGTATTTTAATGGGATAGAGTAAGGGAATATAATATATTAAGGTTTTTAAATGGAATATCTGTATGGTAAGGGCTTTTGAATTAAAGTCATGTACCCTTTTTAATTCAGAGCTTTTTAAATTGAGGTGTTTTTAAGAGGTTTAGTTTAGTTTTTGCCTTTGAGATTAATGGACTGAAATGTTGAGCCATTCTTTAATGTATACAAGTACCTCAAAATGGTACTTAAGTACAGTACTTGAGCAAATGTACTTAGTTACTTTCCACCACTGATGACTGTTTTCTTTCTTCAGCTGGATGCTGGTAAACAGTACCAGTACACCCCCCCCACCCAGCCTCCCATCCGCCCCCCCTACCAGCAGGCCTGCCACCTCCGCAGAAACAACCTGCTGTCCAGAGAGGACGCTCCAGCCGGCTGTCCCAACCAGAGTGGAGACCAGGAGCCGCCAGCCGAGTCCACCTGATCTGTCTGACTGTGGCTAAAAAACACCTGGACGTTATCATTAAAGGAACAGTCCGGCAGTTTGGGAAATTTCTTATTGTTTTGTCGGATTTTATGTGATTTTATGAGTTTTTTGTAACCGATCTTTCATCCAACAGACTGAAGAATTGTAGAAATTTTATATTATGTGACATTAAAAATATGTGATTTTTTTGGGGGGTGGTGAGACTGCATTTTTATGGTTGAAATTAACAATATTTTGACAGTGATTAAAGTCTGAATATGTTTTTGTCCATAAACAATATCAGGTTGTAAGCAAATAAAAATAAAATCCCTCATTGTGTTGCTATCTGGTGTTTAATGCTTCTGATTCTGACTCTGATGTTTGTTTAGTTTTGGAGTTATTGACCATTTATACGTTTTCTCTCTTAATGAGATTTAAATGCCTGGATCTTTAAAAAAAATAAAAAATAAAGAAAAAACACAATTTTTTGTGGATTTTGGGAGAAGAAGCACTCTCACACACAATTTGTGTTAAAGTTTTGAGTAAAGATACTTGTGAACATTGTAAAACATTTTCTGCTATCATCCAAAAAATCACACACAAAAACAACTCTTGTCCTTCCAAATCTGGTTTTACTGTACAGAAACACTACTGTGTGCTGACAACCTGAGTACATTTACTCAAGTACTGTACTTGTACTAAGTACAATTTTGAGGTACTTTTACTGTACTTGAGTATTTCCATGTGATGCTACTTTATACTTCCACTCCACTACATTTCAGAGGGAAATATTGTACTTTCTACTCCACTACATTTATTTGACAGCTTTAGTTACTTTTCAGATGAAGATTTGACACAATGGATAATATAACAAGCTTTTAAAATACAACACATTGTTAAAGATGAAACCAGTGGTTTCCAACCTTTTTGGCTTTTGCCGTCTTACAAAAAGCAGTGTGTAGTCGGGGTCACATTTCAGATGTCTATGAGTTGTTAACAGCTCCACCAAATAGTGATTTTTCCCTCTAAACTTCTCACATGGTTTCATTTCAATAAATGTTCAAATGATCCAATATTTCAGCAAAAATCAAAGATTAGAGAAAAAGTCCAAAAAGTGAAAACAGATTTGTGTATCAGAACTTTGTTTTTTCTTCTTTCTTTTTTAAAGATCTTTATTGAATTTAACAATAAAATAATTATAAATACAATATATCACACAATAAAGTGCAACCAGTGACAAGGTGCAAACATTCGCTTTCCTCATTTTTAAAAAAAACAAAGTTCACAATATACAAGATGAATGCAAGTACATGCAAGGAAACAACAAGGAAAAACCCACAATAAATAGATATAAAGTGCAGAGAGTTCAGTGGATATTCAGGTCAGTCTGAATATCTCCTTGAGTTCACGTTGGTCCCATTAATCATCTCACAACCCTTCATTGTTGTATCGGTACTTTTACTGCAGTAAAGGATCTGAGTACTTCTTCCACCACTGAACAGTTTCCTTTCTCTGAATAAAAGAAGCACCAAACAAAAGAAAAACAGTCTGAAATATTTTATTTTAAACAAAAATACTAAAAAAAAAAAAAATGCAGACGGGCAAATATATTAAGTTCTTATTGAAAGTGAGATTGTATTTTAAGCCACCACCTACTGCTCCTACTCATATTAGTTTGTTTTTTACATTTATGTTTGCTGTTTACTTTATGAAGCAGAAGACATTAATATAAAGTGAACATCTCTCCACATTTACACTAAAAATGCTGGTTTTAGAAAGTTAAGTTTAGTGTTATTCCATAGTATTTAAGTAGCAGGAGTTGATTCAACGATTCATAGTACTTCATTATTTTTCCAAATTAAATTAAATTCAAGTTACTCAGTAATTTTGATGTTTTACTTAATGGAAAAGAGCACACGCCTCTTAATTAACCTTTAAACTAAGAAATAATTGGTTTAAGACAAGTCATTTAAAGGAAACTTTGTCTCCCTGGATTGTTACACTTTTAAAGGATCTGAATACTTCTTCCACCAACACATTATTGGTTGTTTTTATGGGATTTGTTGACAACAACAGCAGACTGTTCCTTCTACACTTCTGCCCTCCTGCCTGTTTACTAAATGTACAGACTGAACACCTTTAAACATCCGAGTTCTGAAAAAGAGGTTTTGTTAGAATACATGTATTGCTTCAAATAGTAGTAATTGTGTTATAACGTGTTCACAAAAATAAATAAATAAAAACAACATAAGAAAAAAGTATTTTTCGCCCATCACTTTAATAGAAAGCGTCACCATAACAGAAAACAATTAGGCATCATAATAAAATAAAGATAACATAAAGGACATGACTTCACTTTGTTGGTACAGTCAACATATTAATAAATAAATAAATAGAAAAATAACTTAACAGAGCAGGTAGGCAGATGTTTGGAGCATACTAAATGCACATTTTTTATTGTTTATAAGTTGGATAGACTCAAAATACTTTATAAATTCAATCATAAAAAGTTCAAACGACACAAGACCTCGAGAACTTGCTTTTATGGATGTGAAATGTTCCCAGTAAAATTAATAAACTGACTTCTGTTGAATTTTCTGGTTTTTGTTCATGAAGAAAAACAGTCGAAGCGACTTCCTGGTTTCAGTTGTACGCAGTGACGTCACGACGCAACGGCTCACACAACCGCATTGTTTTTGGGGGAAGAGAAGCTCCGCCGCTCCGAACTGCTCCCAATCAGGCTGATCGATCACGGTTCCTCCCGATCACATTGGAATACATGAGCCCAGCTCCGTCGCCCTGGATACCGGCCGGATACGTGCAGGTGTGAGTCGGTTGAGCGCGAGCCGCGCTGAATGTGGATTTAACGGCCGCTTCGCTCCGCAGGCCGCGCCGCCATTGCTGCTGTATTTATCCGCTGAATTGTTGGAAGCACCGCGGTGAGTTCAGCTTCTCTGTTTTCGCTCCTTTTTTAATGTCTGTCCGCTGCAGTCTGAGCAGGTTTAAACCAGAAACCAGCCCGCACTACTCCGAGGAAAACACAACTTCTTCAATCGAGGCAGTTTCTTGTTGTGTTGGTCGCCATCTTTCCTCCCCCCTCGGTTACTAGCAGGCTAACGTTAGCCCGGTTAGTGGACGGACTGTCCTAACGCGGTTATCCGGCGACCAGAGAGGCCGTCACCTGCAGGGGGGGCATCACCGGGATCTGCTTTGTTTGTGCAGTTTTTAATGTAACTGTTTGGTCGATAACCGTTAAACAGATAGAATGAAGCACACAGATGTAGTTGTGGCTCGGTTAAGCTGAGCTAACGGTAAGTTAGCCGCGGACAGCAGTCACTATGAAACATCCAGAGAGAGATCGACCAACAAGCAGCTCTCAACGGCTTCAGGCCGGCCGGCTAAGCCGACCGGAGGCTGGCTGTGGTCGGTGTGGATGTGTGCTGCTTTCTTTCATTCATCCAGTGAAGGTTCATCATGGTCAGGCTGTGTCCGCCCACCGTCCTTTACATTCAGCTGCGAACTGAAAACATGTTGAACTCCTACATTAAAAACTGCACAAACAAACACTGAAGCATTACAGTTACAGCTGCCAGCTGAGCCACAGAAAGGCTTAGAACAAACTCTACTGGCCAAGTATGTTGACCCGTAAAAGGAATTTGTTTTCAGTAGCTTTTAAAGGACAAGTTCACAATTTTTAAGTGTGTCTTAAACCAACAGCCAGGAGCCCAAATGAAGAGTGAAACCTGTTTTTCTTGCTGTAATCATTCCTCCTGTTCATACTGACCATTAGAAGATCCCTTCATAATGCACTTACAATGGAAGTGATGGGGGACAAAATCCACAGTCCTCCTTCTGTGCAAACATGGATTTCAAAGTTTATCTGAAGCTAATATGAAGCTTCAGCGTCCAAATGAGTCAAATCAAGTAGATATCTTTCAACGTTACAGTCTTTTTAGTGCTGTAACGTTTTTTAGTTATTTGCTGCTTTTCTTGTTCTTCTATGATAGTTAAACGAATATATTTTGATTTTGGACCGTTGTTCAGCCAAAACTAGATATTTAAATATGTCAGCTTGGGCTCAGGGAAACTGTGATGGATAGTTTATCACTATTTTCTCACAACCCTGATGTTGACACAAACATGGAATTTGACTCTGGTTTCAGTTGTTCTCAGTATACTTAAACACAGTGCAGAGAACAGGAGGTTACAGATACAAACATACAGATAAACAAAGATAAGCAAACACAAACATGTAGCTGTTAAATTTAGAAAGGAGCTGGACTCTCTCAATCTATAGAAAGGTGCTGATAAACTGTCTTCACCTTAATTTTAGTGGAAGATATTGTTGATTTATTTTCAGCAGTTGTGTGTGTTCTTTACAGCTGGGTATCAAACCTGAATGCTGTTTGAATACTGAAATTTGTCTGTAATCATGAGTATGGAAAAATGCAAAGGATCAAAAGTTTGCATTGAAAACTTGGTCAGATTCTGAGTCTGGTTGCATTCTTTGATTTAAGGTCAGAAAACTCTACACTGTATTTTATGTAGGAAAAGTTCTATTTAACACAGATACATTTAGCTGTTTGGAATATTTTATTACATGAGGAAAAGGATTAAACATGCAGCACCAAATAGATTTTGAGAAACATGCTGCATTGGTAATACATTGATTAGGTTGTTTTATATTGTATTTTGGGGCTCATATCTTCATTCACATTCAGTTGCTCACTCCTGGTGGTTGTTTTGATTGAGTTTAGGATTTTTCAAGAAAAGGGTGTTGTGGGGTAACAGTCAGTTGTGCAGATCTGCAGAACAAGTGTTTGAACACTTGAACTGAAATGACACCTTCACAGAGATAATTGTGATTTAATTAAGTATAGTTGTGTATTTTATTTATTTATTTTTTACATATTTCTTTGCTCCTCTTTGAAGGTTGGAAGAGTTGGTGACATCTTTGTGTAAACACATTAACTGCCCAACTTTGTTCCTGCAAAGCAGCACTGAGGGGGACGGCTGTTAATCATTACTGCAGGATCTAATAGATCCAACACACACTGCTCTGTGTGCTGGTTGTTGCTTCACAGGGCGAGTTAATGACATGAAAAAGTGATGTTCGTTCATCAGTTGGTGCCAAAATGTCACACATCAGTGAGTCATTAACACTGTTGTTTCATTTGTTTGGTTTTCAGGGTCTTTACGGCTTCGGCATGAGGAAAAAAGGTCGACATCCCCGCTCAGCGGTGCTGAAAAGAGCGTCCTCGCCCATCAAGCCGTCGCCCAACCGAGAGACCCTGACATACGCACAGGCTCAGCGAATGGTGGAGCTGGAGGTGGATGGCCGCGTGCACCGGCTCAGTATCTATGACAAGCTGGACGTCATCACTGACGACGACCCCACGGCTCAGGAGATTATGGAGTGCAACAGCAACAAGGAGAACAGCGAGAAGCCCCAGCAGGTCCTGGTGCGCTCTGTGCGCCTTAAAAACAGCCAGCAGAAGAAGAATGCAGCGCTGATGTCCTCACATGGTGGCAGTGGCAGCCACGGCAGCACCGCCGGCCTGTTGGAACCGAAGGTTAGAACAGTTGAATACAATTTGCCTGTGGTGCCGAGGAGGCCGGTGGCATACTACAAATACACAGAGCGGACAGCAGAGGAACTGGACGAGGAGGTGGAGTACGACATGGATGAAGAGGATTACGCGTGGCTCGAACTCATCAACGAGAAGAGGAAGAGCGAGGGCATCAGCCAGGTGTCAAACAACCTGTTTGAATTCCTCATGGACCGCTTTGAGAAGGAGTCCTACTCAGCCACACAGGGTCAGAGCGACCTGCAGTCACTGGTGGACGAGGACGCTGTCTGCTGCATCTGCATGGATGGAGACGGGGCTGACAGTAACGTCATCCTCTTCTGCGACTCTTGCAACATTGCTGTGCACCAGGAGTGCTACGGTGTGCCGTACATCCCGGAGGGCCAGTGGCTGTGCCGCCACTGCCTGCAGTGCCCGTCGCGGCCCGCTGAATGTGTCTTCTGTCCCAACCGAGGCGGAGCACTGAAGAAGACAGACGACGACCGCTGGGGCCACGTGGCATGTGCTCTGTGGGTGCCCGAGGTCGGATTCTCTGACACGGTGTTCATTGAACCCATCGACGGCGTCCGCAACATCCCGCCGGCACGCTGGAAGCTTACTTGCTACTTGTGTAAGGAGAAGGGCGCGGGAGCGTGCATCCAGTGTGACAAGATCAACTGTTACACCGCCTTCCACGTCAGCTGCGCCCAGAAGGCTGGCCTCTACATGAAGATGGAGCCCGTCAAAGAGCTGACGGCGTCAGGCACCACCTTCTCTGTGAAAAAGACGGCGTACTGCTGCGGCCACACGCCTGAAGGCTGTGACCGCCGGCCGCTCAACATCTACGAGGAGCCGCACCCGAAAAACGGAGCCTGTCACAAGAGAGCCGACAAAAGGGGAAAAGCCCGAGCCAAGAAGAAGAGTAAAAGAGCGGAGCCTGAACCAGAACCAGAACCCGAGACCCCGACTAGCGTCGGGCCCAGTATCACCGCTTCAAGGTAGGCCAGACAGCTGGGACTCCCACAATGCACCTCTCACATTAATTATTAACACTCTGTATGTACTCTGAGAAAATTTTGAGGGTAACACAAAATTAGCAATTTTTATTAACAACAGAAGTTCAACTGTCAGACATTAGTAGGTCCAACTATAATATCCATAGAAATCATTTGAAAATGAGCATTTTAGAAAAGAAATGATAGAAAAAAGATTTCAAAAATCTATTAAAGATAAAAACAAAAACAATGGAATCTGTTCTAAGGGAATTTTAAGCACACAGCCAGATATTAAGAAAAATAGTTAATCGCAGCATCTCAACATCAGAGTTTGTTATTTTCCCAGAATCCTGATCCAGGTTTTAATACTGCTGTACACTAGTGGTCTTCACAAGTCTACTTATCAAGACCCGATTCCAGATCCAGGTGTTTTTTTTTTTAATGAATTTCTGTACGTCATGTTCAGGAAGGATTTCTACAAGGATTTGATCAGGTTCACAATTTTGTACCCTGTAAGATCTCTAGTGCGCACCAGTATCTCAACATGTGTAACAAACAGAATTACTTTGCATTAAGAAAACAAAAAATAGACAGAAAAGGTAGGTAGGCAGACAGGTAGGCAGACAGGTAGGCAGACAGGTAGGCAGACAGGTAGGCAGACAGGTAGACAGACAGGCGGGCGGGCAGGCAGGCGGGCAGGCAGGCGGGCAGGCAGGCGGGCAGGTAGGCAGACAGGTAGGCAGACAGGTAGGCAGACAGGTAGGCAGACAGGTAGGCAGACAGACAGACAGGCGGGCGGGCAGGCAGGCGGGCAGGCAGGCGGGCGGGCAGGCAGGCAGGTAGGCAGACAGGTAGGCAGACAGGTAGGCGGACAGGTAGACGGGCAGACAGACAGGCAGGCAGGCAGACAGGCAGGCAGACAGACAGGCAGACAGGTAGGCAGACAGGTAAGCAGGTAGTTATTAATCTCAAAGAGAAATTGAAGTGTTACAGCAGCCACTTGATATAAATTACAGTACAAAATCATCAATGATGTAGGTAAAAGGAACAAATACAATTTAAAGGCTAAATTACATACAATAACTAAATCGATTCTGATATAAAAATATATAGAAAAAATAAATAGAATAAATAAAATAGAATAGACTAGAAATATAACTAACTATAATATAGTAATTGCAGAGTATATACTGCTCAGTAATGTTAATCTGCGATTAGTGCAAGTCAGATGGATGTTGCTGTGGCAGTAATGTGCATTGGTAGTTTTTTCCATCATTTGTGTGTATAATAACATACTCACCAAGTTACTATCTGGGAAGGTGGTGACATCACTAATGAGAAGCAGCAGCAGTCAGACAGATTACAACTTATTACAGGTACAAAGAGACAGACCAGAAATATGAAGCTTGTTAGATGAATGTTGTTTCTGTCATCTCCTCTAAATACTGAACAAAAGAAATGAGTGTTTAATAACGAATGTCTTTCTGTTCGTCTGTGGGTCAGTTACGACACCATCCTGAACCAGGTGGCGGTTCAGAGGAAGCGTCCCTTTGTTGAGCGGGTGCTCAGCTACTGGGTGCTGAAGAGGCAGTCGAGGAACAACGTGCCGCTGATCCGCCGCCTGCAGGCCAACCCTCAGCCGCCCAAATCCAAGCAGATGGTCAGTGCTCACGACACACGGCAGTTTCAGACAGTGAAGCGTTAAGCTTTAAGGTTGTTCTTACTGAACTGAATTTTGTGTGATCTTTGCAGGAGCGAATGGAGACGAACCAGGCGCTGAAGGAGCAGCTGAAGGAGTGGCACCGCCTCCGCCATGACCTGGAGCGAGCTCGACTGCTGCTGGAGCTCATCAGGAAGAGAGAGAAGCTGAAGAGGGAGGAGGTACCGTCACTTCCACGTTTACTGCTGCTGTTTCTCGAGCTCAAAGCCTCCGACTGTACCCACTGTACCCACTGTACCCACTGTACCCACTGTAGTGACTGTACCCACTGTACCCACTGTAGTGACTGTACCCACTGTACCCACTGTACCCACTGTAGTGACTGTACCCACTGTAGTGACTGTACCCACTGTACCCACTGTACCCACTGTACCCACTGTACTGACTGTAGTTGGTTGGCTGTAGCTGGCCAACAACGTTCGGTTTGTGTGTGTTTGTGTTCAGCTCAGCCTCTGACTGTTTATGACAGCTGATTCATGAAGCCTCAGAATAGACCCAAATTCTTGGTTCAAGTTGATGCGTCTTGGCTTTGCCACTCTGGATGAAGCACTGACTGTTCACATCCACTCACATGTTTGCATTGACTTTGTATGCAATTCGCTGTATAAATACAAACATGCTATTTTTGTCTTGGGGCTGACAGGGTTAAAGATTTAAACAAAAATGGAAAATAAAGTCTAAATAGAATCTGATGTTGCAGCACGCAGCCTGAGATATGAGGGAAAATATTCCACTATTTTAATTCTTAGATTCTCAGGAAGAAACAGAACTACAAGCTGAGTGTGATTTAGAAAAGTGCTGAAAGACAGTTCACGCTGAGCGTGAAGCAAACATTAGACACATCTGCAACATCTGTACTGTCACTGGCCGTTAGTACCAATAAACACAGACTGCAAAAACACTCCAGCTGTAACATTCACACAGATTCACTTGGCACTCAGTATGAACACAGTCAGGCTTATCAACACTGATCTGTGACTATAGATTATGTCTGATCCTGTTTACATTATATCATTATTGAGGCTTTGTGTTAGTGTCCATGCAGAGATGTCTGATTGTGTTCTTCTGTCAGATGAAGCTGCAGCAGTCGGTGCTGGAAGTCCAGCTGACCCCCTTCAACATCCTGCTGAGAGCCGTGCTGAGTCAGCTGCAGGAGAAGGACCAGTACAGCATCTTCGCTCAGCCCGTCAGCATCAAGGAGGTCTGTAACTATTAATCAGACAACAACAACCAGCTTCATGATCCATCAAAGACACTGTGACCCTTAACAGTCAGCAGCCAGGGTTACTATGTGTAACGCTTATCAGTTCAATTTTCCATATAAAAAATGAAAAATAGAATTCAGTTTCCTAAAATTGTATTTTGGAGTCGTCTTTCTAATTTTCTATTTGTGGAATGTTGGATAAAAAAAAATGGAAAAATAGAAAATCAGAGAGGTTTTATTTCTATTGGTGTCTTTGGGTGCCTGAGAGGGCGGGGTCTAAGCGCCGGACTCAATTTACGCCTGATTGGCTGGCGGGGGCCGCTTGTCTCACCTATCGCCCCACCTGCATTCAAAGATTACAAGGACATAGTCCTTGAATGCAGGTGTAAGTTGAGTCAGGCGCTTAGACCCCGCCCTCTCAGGCAGCCCAAGAAACCAATAGCAATAAAACCTCCCCGATTTTCCATTTTTCAATTTTCCATTTTTCTATCCAACATTCCACAAATGGAAAATTATAAAAATGACTCCAAAAATTTAATTATACATTGATCTGACAAATGAAAAATACAATTTTCTATTTTTCACTTTTTATATGGAAAATTGAACTGATGTGTTAGACAGACCCTACATGTCCTAATGCAGCTCTACATTCATGGAAAACTCTAAGGATCGATATTGGGGCTGATCCAGGCTGAGTTCTGACATCCAGATTAGCCAATTACACAGATTTGCTCCACTCCAATGCTAACAAATCTGTCATCAAGTATTCTTTCTTCTCTTATTAGTACAGTGTACAAAACATTCAGGTGGCAGTGGTTAAAATGATGCATGTCGTCCACATCAGGTCATATCAGCTGTTAATTTTAATCCTGTGAGTAACTTGATGAGGCCAAAATCAAATGTGTCTCGTCAGTTTTTTGCGCTCTCTGCACTCGGCCAAAAATCATTAGTGAGGGAAGAAAGTCCACTCTGTAGCAGCACTGCACAATCCTAAGTGGACTCTGTGTAGTTCCAACAAGAGACTGACGTTGACATACCTAGAGCCGTGTTGCTAGCATGACTAAAAACCCTGCTGGAGCCACGTCTGCCATTTTGGCCTGTGAGATAAAAGATTTAAAAACAGCTGAAGTAATTAGTTGTAGAGCAGAAACCTTTTTCCAGTTCAGGCAAATCTCAAACTTTTGAAATGTAATGAAGATGAGGAACACCTTCCTCCCTCTGTACTCCCACTGGAGTGCTCCTGCTGCAGGGCTCTGATCACAGTGTTTGATTAGTACGGTCTGTTTAGTTTCTGTTCACAACAGACAAACTGTTTAATAAGTGGGAGGTGATGGCTGGTCGAACTAAAACCTCAGGATGAGAAACAAATGTAGTGCTGAAACACTGCTGTGGTCCCGCACAGCCACACCTGAGAAAACATTATGACACAAATGGTTTCCTCTCTTTAACATGCTGAACACTGAGGCATGCTGGGAGCTCCTGAACCACAAACAGAAATATATTGATGTCTCCATGTGTTGTAAATGTCCTGAAAAATGATTTGAACATGGAATTTAATTCTTGACCTTTCTAAAGAAAATGGGTAACAAAATAATCCTCGTAAATTTTCTCTTCAGACAATCTGCAGCCTCCAACATGTCTCCTGTGTCTCCTGCAGGTACCGGACTACCTGGACCACATCAAGAACCCCATGGACTTCTCCACCATGAGGAAACGCATCGACAGCCACGAATACAGGAGCCTGGAGGAGTTCGAGGCCGACTTCAACCTCATCATCGCCAACTGCATGAAGTACAATGCCAAGGACACATTCTTCTACAAGGCAGCGCAGCGGATGCAGGACCACGGAGGAGCCATCCTCCGCAGGTCCCGCAGAGAGGCCGAGAGGATCGGCTTCGACTTCCCCAGCGGGCTGCATCTGCCCGAAGCCCCAAAACTGGAGGCACCACCCCCTTTCTCCTGGGAGGATGGTATGTCGATTTATCATTAACATAAAATCAGTAAAAACAATGACTGTTGATAATTGATGAACCATTGAAAAAAATTTTCATGATCTGCTTCCAGTTTCTCCACTGTGAACATCTGTTGTTTATCAGTCTCACATTGGAAACTGAAAGTTTGTTTTTGGATGGCTGGTTAGAAACAGTTTGAAAAATAAATTAACAACATTTGATGAAACAAAAACTAGATTGTTGCTGCAATAAAAAGTCAAGTAATTTTGTACTTGTACCCTGAGTTTGAGATGTCTGTACTAACCAAAGATCATTTGTGAGAGAAAGAAGCTCCACTCTGTACGATCATGAGTGGACTATTAATCCAGAAAAGGCTGAATTGTCTGAGGGAAATGTAAATGTGTTCGCTTGCACTGAAAATTACAGATGCAGACACTGTAAACAGGTTGAAATGTCTTCAAATGTGAAGTTGCAGTTTAAGTTGAAGCGCTTGAAGTGAAAGCATTGAAATGAGCTGTCAGTTGAAATGTTAGAGCTGAAATTAGTTGAAGTGTCAGGGAGGTCTCGATCAATTTTCTGGCGCCGATCCGAGTCTTTATTGTCGGGTTTCTGCTGACACTGAGTCAAATCTGATACTTATATTTACATAGCAGAAGATGCTGATTCAGTATGTATCTGGCACATTAACAGCCTGTAGCCTTCTCACTTTGGTACACGCTTTTCTCAACATACTTAACACAAATACTGAAGGTCCTGATTCAAAAGTATTGATCAGCTTAAATAATTGATATATGAATGAAAATCATCCTCCAGAGAGAAGACGTTTCACTCTGCTGAGTGTTTGAAGCTACAGAAACACGGTGTTACTGAGCAGTGTTACATAATTGTGTGAATATGTCATGTGACTCTCTCTCTCCCCTCAGTGGACCGCCTGCTTAGCCCCGCCTACCGTAAGCTGACCCCTCTGGAGGATCAGCTGAAGGAGCTGCTGGAGAAGTTGGATCTAAGTACAGCGATGAAGCACAGCCCGTCTCGCAGTAAGAGGCTCAAACTGCTGAAGAAGACCATCATGGAGGTCCGCAGTGAGATGAGCCTGAAGAAGACGCTTCCACCGCCGCCCCCCGCTGCCCCGGAGCCTGATCCCACCCCCACCGAATCAGAGGAGAAACCACTACCTGAGCCCCCTGCAGAGCCCTCCACACCACAGGAGAAGTCTTTACCTCCACCAACGTTAGAGCCCTTAACTTCACCGCCGCAGCTCGACACCTCGCCCAGCAACTCAGAGCCGCCCCCTCTGAAACCTGTCAAACCCAGCGCAGACCACACTCCCATGGAGCTCGACAGTGACACCGACACGTCTACCTCAGTGCCCCAGGAAGCGCTCAATGGGCACACCCCAGACCCGCTGCTCCTCAACAGCGACTTGCGCACTGAAGCCTCTGGCGCCTGCAACCGACGGAACAACGTCCTCTTCCGCAAGTCCAAGAGCGCCAGCCCGCAGAAACCACCCAAGACCCAAGAGGCATCCGCTGTGTCCCCGCCACCCCTGGGCGCCAAAACCTTCCTGTCTGTGGTGATCCCTCGCCTGGAGACGCTCCTCTTACCGAAGAAAAGAACGCGCAGCAGCAGTGCTGATGGGGAGGAGGACGAGGAGTCGCCGATCAAACGTCTCGGCACAGGTAGAAAGGACATCGTGTTTCAATTCTAAAATTAAATCAACTAATATTAAATCTGAATATTAATCTAAATATTAAGGAAGTCTTTTAATTATCAGAGTATTATCGTTATTTCACTACACTGTGACAAGTTTCCTGCGTTTTTGTTTTTTCCTTCAGGAATAGCGAATGGTTTTGTGGTGGAGGAGGAGGAAACCTCGCCGTCACCTCGTCTGCTGGAGCCTCGCCGCCGCTGCGCCTCAGAGTCTAGCATCTCCTCCAGTGGGAGCGTCCTCTGCGGCACAAGGTGAGTGCAGGCGGAAATATCCTACACATTTGACAATGTAAAGTTCCAACTCAGGTCTTATTTTGATGGTTTTGTCATTATTTCTATCAATAATAATAGTAATAATTGTCTGAACACCAAACCCAGTGATCGGTAATCAGGATCAATCATGACCCCACAAGGTGTTTCTGAACATTTACCTCATCTAGCTTTCCTCTTGTCTCTTTCAGCACCGTCATCGTGTCTAAAAGTGGGAAAGGACGGCCGGCGGCGGCTCGACGGAGCACCGTGGACGATAAAAGCAATCTGATGACCTGCATCGAGAACGGAGAGTTCACCAAAGCTGCCAAGATGTCTTCAGGTGAGTAACTGTCTGTCAGCAACAAGTGTTGAATGTGAATGAAACTGCATGGCAAGCTGTCTGTCTGCTGAAGACATTTACTAAACATATTTAAAAAATCCCTCTCTGTACGTTTACTGAACCTGTTTATGTGCCAGCATGCAGTGGTTTTTATTTATTTCTCCCTCAAATCATCTTCTCTACAAGTTATTTTGAGCATCCAGGGTTCTGATGGAGTAATGAATTCAAAAAGCAAAACGTGTCGCCATGGTTACTGAATTCACACAGAGGCCCAGAAATTAAAAGTGAACTGATTTAATCTGCAGATTGTAAAATCAGTTTTCTCAACATCGTGATCTTTAGTTTCTGCTCGCCGTTAACGACGCACATGACCGAATTTTAAGCTCTGTGATTGGCTGTTTCTTGCTGAAATGCACCTTTGGAGTCACAGTTAACTTCTACTCTGAAATGTTTATGTCCTCTGTCTTGTAGCTTCAACTTTTTACTAAAGAACCAGATATTTTCTAACATAGTTCGTTTTGATGATTCAATCAGGAGAGTTTATATTGATCCAAACTGTAGAAGAAGATAATGTTATCTGTAGGAAAAATGAACAGAATTTGTATTTCCCGGACCAGGAGCGCCTGAAATAGCTCGTCTCACTTTGTAACTATTGTGTATAGTGGTATCAGGCTGATACCATGTCCACTCAACAAACAACATGGTCCATTTGTCTTTTGGCTGATGTGACGATTATCTTTGGTTTAACTTCGGGATCAAAAGAGTAAATTGTTGAAGTATTCAGC
>CM076453.1:33135087-33152587 GCA_038419695.1 Scomberomorus guttatus
GCATCTCTCCTCCGCTCATCAAACCATCTCAATCTCGCCTCTCTCGCTTTGTCTCCAAACCCTCCAACCCGAGCTGTCCCTGTATCCTGTCCATCACCTTAGCATCTTCAACTCTGCCACGTCCAGCTCTGCCTGCTGTCTTTTCATTAGTGTCTCCGCCTCTACACCATACAACATAGCTGATGTCACTTCCCTCTGTGAACCTTCTGTGGCAGATCACTCCTGACACTCTCCTCCACCCACCCCCCACCCCTCTTCTTCACCACTCTTCTTCACTCCGTTACGTTGAACAGTTGAACCCAGGTATTTAAACTCATCCACCTTCACCACCTCTACTCCTTGCATCGTCACCGTTCGGCCGTCCTCCCTCCCATTCACACACGTACTCCATCTTCCTCCTACTGACTTTCACTCTTCTTCTCTCCAGTCATACCTCCACCTGCCCAGGCTCTCCTCCACCCGCTCCCTACTCTCACTACAGATTACAATACATCTGCAAACATCAGAGTCCACAGAGACTTTTTCTCTGTTAAAGGAATCGTTAAGAATCTTTTTTTTTCCTTCAACAGAGAAAACAAGTGGTGAGGAATTAAACCGACGCTGTCTGATGTTACAGGCGAAGCTCTGTGAGTCTCTGTTGTAACATCGTGAGCTGAAAAACTCAATTACAAATAGTTTTCATGGCAAATCAACAATATTTCAGTCAAGCAACTGTTTTTATGTTGATTTCATACCAAGGATGTGATCAGATAATGTATAAAACAATGATATTAAAACTTATCAGATTTACTAGTTGACACATTTGTGTCCTTCCTTGTTGGTAAGTGCATTGATTACACAGTATAAAAATACTATACAACTCTAATCTGATTTAGAATAGAATTGGATGACATCTGAACACAGATTATGGGCCAATACGGTGCGTGCTGTTTGGAGAGGCCTGTGTTTAAACTGCACTGAGTCCTGGAGGATCAAAAACACCCCAAATCACTGAGTTTACAGTCTCTGTTGTCACGTGTCGTCCTGTCTTTAGGTCATGTCTTTATTTTTCCCATTATTCAGTTCGGCATTTCCTGTTTTACTTTGGTGTCTAACTCTCCTCTCGTGTTTCCCGCTCCTGTCATCGTCATTACCCCCTAACGTCATCCACCTGTGTCTAATCACCCTCCCTCCCTCTGTATTTAGTCCCTGTGCCAGTTCGTCTTAGCCTTTTGCAGCAAGTGTTCCAGCTTTATAATCCTAGTGATCGCCTCCTTGTGTTGTTTGGACTCTGGATCTGATTTCCTGACCTAGCCTCTGCCTCGCCCCTTTGTGCTGTGCCTTGGCTGATTGACTGCCTGTGTACTGAACCTGCTTTTCTCAGTAAAGATTTTGCTTTTTGGAAACTGAGTTGTGCAGCTGGGTCTGTCCTTGGTGTGTCCGTAACCTGTCGTATGCTATAGCTGCACAGTCAGTTTATATTTGCACGTTTTATTGAAAAAAAAAACAACAGACACAAAAATACATTAAAAAGTGCATAAACAACATTTCATCCAGGAATGAAGCTGCTCGTGACCCTACAGTGACTTAAACAACACAAAACATTAGAAAGTGTGTTCACATCATAACATGAGACACATAACCAACAACATTTCATCCAGAAATGCTCTTATGAGCTGCTCACTAACCCTCTTGTTCTCACTATCTGGCAGCTTTCTGAAAAAGCAAACAAACAAACAAACAAAGGAGAAAATGAATCTGTGTGCTCGCAGATCCAGGCAGTTACAAATGTAACGTGTGTTACAAATGAGCCGCCATGCTTTGGCGTTCCTTACAGACCAGAACTTGCATGCATGATGTGAAACCTATGCTAACTGATGAAGAACAGATACATGCAGACAACTGTGCGGATTTTAGCTCCACAACATACAAACACAACTTTAGATTTGAAAAATACATCTGGATCTTAATTTTTACTTCAATCATTTGTGTTGTTTTTGTTTTTCATGGTCTTCCAACTGTTTCTCCTCTCAACCTTCTTCTCGAGTTCATATCTTCTCTCCGCTCGATCTCTTTATGTCATCAAGCCACATTATGCGTTCTCTTCCTCCTCGTTTCCCTTCAGTCATCCCTTCCAAAACCCTCGTCATCAGCCTCCCACTGGACCTTCTCTGAATGTGCCCCACAAACTCAAACTGTCTCTCTGCAATCTTCTTTATGAAATACCCGTCTGCTCCTACCAGCTGCAGAACTTTATCCTCCGACATAAATCTTCTCCAGCTGATCCTGAGCGTTCTCCTGTAGCACCATATCTTATCTTTTTGCTTGCTTTGTGGTTTTGCAGCTGCTATTCCCTGCAGTGGACAGAGCCTGTTGATATTTCTCAGGGATGTTTAATACTGCACTGCGCGTTACAACTGTAACTGTTGCAAAGTGTCCTGAAAAGCCTGCATACCTGCTCGACATAGAACATTTAAAGGAAATGACTATAGAATTAAAGGAGCTGTAAAATAAATGGTTACCTTATCTTTCATTTATATTTAAGCGTAGATGTCTGTGTTTGTATTTTAGATTGTTAATTAAACTAAAAATTTAGAACCAGGTTTAAAATTTCTGAATTTCTTTCTTTTTTGGAAACATACTGCTGAAACCTGCAGCCTGTGTGTGTGTGTGTGTGTGTGTGTGTGTGTGTGTGTGTGTGTGTGTGTGTGTGTGTGTGTGTGTGTGTGTGTGTGTGTGTGTGTTGCTCCTGTCAGACTCATTAGTTGAGCAGGTATTTTAATTGTAGTTGTAACAAGTTGGAAGTTTCAGGCTTCATTAGAAACACTCTCTCACCTTTTAACTACTGTGAGAGCCAGCTGCCGGAGGGGGCTGATTGACAACGCACTAATTAACCAATCAAGGAGCGGCGGGGTGAGTGTGGCACCTGTGTGGTCACTCTGAGTGCAATTACCTTCTGCCTGCTCCCCTGCTTCCTGTTCAGCCAATCTGTCGGCCACTGAGAGCCTAATGACCCGCTAATAAGACAAGCGCTCCAGAGTCCATCTTAATGAAAATCAGCCAACCCCTCCCCCCTCATGATGTGGCTGCTGATCATGAAGCTGGTCCTCGACCTTTCGCCCCCTCGACTCACTGAGAAGCCGCACGGCGTCGGAGAATATTAAAGAGGACAGATGATTTCCTGACGAGGCCATTGGACTTAATTCTCTCCTCTGAAAGAGAAACGAGTTGGCTGCCTCTCAGCACAAAATGAGAAAACTGCTCTCATCTCTCGATCCCCAGGTCATTATCGGACGTGATTGGATGAAGCCGCCGGGTCCCCGTCAGTCCTGCTGCCTGCAGACGGCTCAACACCAGCGGAAACCTGGTATCTCCAAAATGTCCAGAAAGTAGTTGATTTATGCAACGTTGAAATATTTTGAGAAATAAGTCATATTTCAGTTTGTATAATATGCAATATAATATATATACAGCATGAAAGAAGTACTCAGATCCTTTACTGCAGTAAAAGTACCAAACTAAGAGTGGAGCTAGTTTCAACTACTTTATATACAGTTAGCTAGTTTAGTCCAGTGGTTCCCAACCTAGGGGTGGGGCCCCTCCAAAGGGTCAGCAGATAAATCTGAGGGGTCGTGAGATGATTAATGGGAGAGGAAAGAAGAAAAAACAAAGTTCTGATACACAAATCTGTTTTCACTTTTTGGACTTTTTCTCTAATCTTTGATTTTTGCTGAAATATTGGATCATTTGAACATTTATTGAAATGAAACCATGTGAGAAGTTTAGAGGGAAAAATCACACAAAACTGCAAAATGACTCGTTTCACAGTCAGAATTTGATCCATTTGGTCCGATAACATTTGGAAGGTCTAGAAGAGCCACATGATTAAATTATTTTATTCCCATTCAAGTTAGCAGAGAGCTAACTGGAAGTTAGCAGAGAGCTAACTGGAAGTTAGCCGTCTCAGCCGGTGAAAGTCTCTGGTGTGTTAGCTAAACTGTGCTAACAGGACAGGTATCATAATTAAGTTACAGTAAACTTAGTGAAATATTGTGACAATAGTCCAAATCAATTCGAGTCCCGGAGCCAGGAGAGCAGCAGGTGAGCCAACTGTCAATCACAGCTGTCCATCAACACCCACACAGCAGACAGCAAAGCTACTATAAGTCTTCAAATCTTATTAACATATCAATAATTTCCAAAATGACCACCAGCACACTTATTAGAGGGTCTGAATTTAGAGACTGAGACCAGAATGACTGACTCAGTATTTCTACAGAGAAGTTGAGGCTTTTTGAATGAGTCAGTTGGCTTCATATAGGAGCTTCTTCAGGACTTTCTTCCTGTGTTTACGTCCTCCAGACACATCTGTCCAATGAGTGGAGTGAACGTTGTCACCTGACTTGTAGTGACGCATTTTGGTTCACTTAAATGTTTTTACATGTGAAAAAAAACAAACAAACCGAGTCTCATTCTGCACACAGAGAGTCTGCAGTGTTCTCAGTTCTTTATTGGTGACACTGATTAACAGGCTGTTACAGTCATACAACCTGCCACTAGACCTGATGGCATAACTCTGTGAGTGTGTGTGTGAGTGTGTGAGTGTGTGTGTGTGTGTGAGAGTGTGTGAGTGTGAGTGTGTGAGTGTGTGTGTGTGAGTGCTGCAGGGAAAGTGACAGTATATTTTGCAGAGGTATGAATATTTTATGGAGTGAACTCATTAGACGCTTGGCCTCTCGGGAGCTCAGAGGAGAGTTTGTTTTGTTCCAGATTATTTGTGTGATGAATTATACATCTCTGGGATTCAACAATATGAAAACAACACCGCTACAATTAGAGGGAGAGCGGGGGGGGGGCTATATTTACACTGCACATCAAAAAGCTGCCTGGCCCACTTTACTGTCCACCTCACCTCCTGTCTGTGAAGGACACGTAAAATCTGCTTTGAAATAAAAATGATAATTAGAGTAAATAATAATTTCTGGAATGTCTCTCTTCTAGATGGAGAACTTTGTTTCTTTTAAACTATTAAGCATAGAGCATAAAAATGTTGTCAAATCAAATGTCACCTCACTTTTTTGATGTGGTGAAATGAGCCGGCACACAGCTCATACTGGTTGGGAGCACTTCAGATTAATTAAAGGACACATATTCTGCACATTTCCGGGTGTGTATTTATATTCTGGGGCTCTGCTGGAATATCTTTGCATGATTTCCAGTGAAAAACTCCTTATTTATCTTATACTGGCCCTTTATGCAGCCCCTCAGTTCAGCCTCTGTCTGAAACAGGCCGTTTTAGCTCCTGAGTTGTGTCTCAGGAGGCCACGTCAACAAACCATGAAACAAACTATAGTAGCAGGATTTCACTACTTTTTCTTGATTTTTACTCAAAATGTCAACTTCTCAAATCCATCCGTACATGTTGGAGCTGAATCAGATCTGAAATATGGAAACACCTTAGCAACCACCTTAGCAACCAAGGCTAAAGAACAGACGGCTGTTTATGGGCATGTGTGACGAGCTGATTTACTCTGTAAATCTGTACACTGGAACAGAGAAAAATAAATGTGATTTCATGATTTCAGCTGGGGTTGAGGAGCATTACACCTGAAGTGCAACTTGATCATGTTTCCCTCCTTTGCGGTGGACTGTGCCTTTAACGGTGTGACGTGGGCTCGTCTCCAATCTTCGCCGGCTCTATTAGGGAGCTGACAGGGCTGTGAATGGGCTGGAGGCCCTGTGGCCTCGGAGCAATCACCACGGCCATTTCACACCCTGCTGATCCCCTCATCTGCTGCAGAGACGAGAGAGGGGCTCCCAGGGCCCCAGAGGCCCCTGATGAAGTCCTGACCTCGCTCTCCAGAACCCACAGGATTAAAAAAATACTCCTCCTGCTCGTAGAGGAGATGGCTGCTCAAGTTAGTCGACAGACAATTTATAAAGTTTTATACTGAGATGAGAAACGTGACTTTGTTAAAAAAGTGACTGAAGTCAGTGGAATTTACAAAATGAAACTGAAACACTAACTGATCTATATCAGAGAACTACACGGCAAGAAAACAAGAAAATGTATTATGGATTTTTCTGCCCAAACTGAATCTTTTTATATTTAAATCTGGTCAGCTGACAGATTAAGTTCATAAATTAAATTTTTAACTTTAACAAACTTAAAACAGCACATGATGGTTCAGGAACATTTTGGACTCTTCTTCTCTCTCTGTTTGGAGTTGTTAAATGATGTTTAAGTTAGGGTTATCTTTAAATGAATATTAACTTTGAACTAGAAAACATATTTGAATGTTGACGTGGTCGGACAACACGTAAGATCTGGTCCTGATCAATGGACCATAAACAACCTTGATGATAGAGGATGTTGTATTGCTGTGCAGATCGTAAAACCCTCGGAGACAATTTTGTGACTTGTAATATTGGGCTACATAAATAAAATGGACTTAACTTGACTTCAGATTCGTACGTCTTCTTATATTATGCTCATAAAAAGGTGTATTTTTATAAAAGAAAATCCCCAAATTTCAGATTTGATATCTTTAGAAACTTCAAAACATAAAGTTGTGTGTTTTTCTACAACATTGGACCTGAACAGACAGTCTGACTTTCTTCACAAGGAGAGAAACACTTATTATAATTCCCCAGTCTGGAGTTTAAATATGATACTGAAATTAACAATTAAATATATAACTAAAACAAACTTAATGCAAAGTTAATATTCTGTTTACCACGTCATCATCATGGCTGCCAATTTATTGAGAGGTTTTTTAGATTTCATGATTTTTATTGGCATATTTTGGTGTTGCAACATATATAATAATATATAAATATATTATATATTTCAGTATTTAGGAAACTTCTCTCACTGCAACAGCTGCTCAGTGTCTCTGCAGCTGTCATGTCCAGCTGACAGTGTAACATCACTGCAGGCTGTAATATTCTCTAATATCTCTGTGACGTCACGACGCCCCTCAGAGCGTTCCCTCTTTATTTCTGTCACAGTGCAGCGCTGCTCTGATCTATTTTCTAATTGTTTCAGCTCCTCTAATACGATTACTGACACCACTAAACTTATGTTGTCTTCTGATTTCTCTGTGTTTTTACTCTTTGGGAACTTTTTTGCGAATGAAACTCGCCCACAAACTAAGTGCTACAGGTCGCCTTATATGGACATTTTAGGGGCGTGGATTATGCTAATGATCAGATCTCATGAACGTGCACCTCATGAACAGGTGACATTCATCAGGCTGAAACGAGCGATTTAAGCTCGGGCAGTTAAGAAAGTTTGTTGCATCCGACCGTAAAAATCTGAAAATGTTCTTGCGTGAGGCCCAGTGTGTGTCAAGATGAGTCGGCAGAGTCGAGGAGGCTCATCATGTTCTGCAGGTTCAGTTTGTTGGGCGCTGAGGAGGACAGCAATAACAGCAGCCTGTACATGTGGATGTAGATATTAATGAAACTCTATCTGTGGTTTGGGTCCATGATAACCAGCAGGCCTGCTCACTGTGTGCAGAAACAGGGAAAAAACACAATTAGAGCTGTAAATGACAATCTGCTGCCCAACAAAACCAGAAATGAGCTGGAAGAAGAAAAAAGAAGAAATGCCACATTCAGGGACCCGGCACACTTCTACTAGTGTAATGATCTCAAATCAGAGGCTACTAAATGGACAATTTTCCTGCCCAGGCTTTAATGTGTGATACTCATCAGCCTCTCTGCCTCAAATAGAAACTGATGTGGCTGGTCTCCGCCTGTTTCAGGGGAATGTGAGATTTTCAATTACCTCGCCTCAGCGGCGGCCAATCTTAATAACTTCTTTCTTAATTCGTGTTCACGTTGGCGTTGAGGTGTTGCATCCAGGCGTTTCCCCTCACAACGGGCCGGCAAATACAAGACTGGCACCACTTAGCTCCATCAGGGCCCCCGCCCCTCCCTGCTAACCGCCCTGCAGAATAAAGGTCAAGTAATCAGGCATCTGGAAGGACAGCTCATTTGTCATCCCTTGATAAATGCGTCAGCGGCTAATCTGCGGAGCAGGACCCCGCCGCGCCGCCCCGAACAGAAAGGTTAACTGATTCAAAACAGGAAGGGATGGAGGACGACGGCACAGCGAGCAGGGGGAGAAAAAAAGAGTAAAACTTCATTTTGATTCAATTGTTAGGTGGCTATTTCTGGACCGGTGGATTGTGGGAAGGCTCCGACAATAACCTCCACCCCGCCGCTAAATGACAGCAGACTGCAGCGAACATTAACCGTGACAAGAAATTACCAGCGATGAGGCGACACATTTCACTGAGGGAAAGAAAAGCTGCTGCCTCCATCCTCCTCTCACACCCACTTCATCTCTGCCTCCCAACGGGTTCTCCTCTTATCTCCTCCTCTTATCTGCTCAAAGTCAACTCGACAGCACTGAAAAACTGTTTTCACTCAGACAAGGAATCCAGAGATTTTAGTTATTTTTTATTAGGGAATCTGGCACTGATGTTCTTTAAATTTATAATGTAGTACAAAGTCCAGAGGTTGTCACATGTAGCACAAGATAGTGAATCTGTAAACAGAACGGCGTTCCTGGTTTTGATCCAAACATGAGATTTGTTGACAAGAGGAAAAATGTAGAAAATCATCAGCCTTATCCTTTAACCTCATAAGTTTGCTTATCTGATGCCCACTTTGTAAAATACATCAGAAACAAAAGAAGACTTTCTGTTAAAGACTGCAAGATAACCTGGAACTCCTCCCGCCATCAGTCCCTGACTCCTGTTGGTTGGTCTTTAAAAGCCCTTTCAGGCCCCACCCACCCACCCACTCTCTCTCTGTCCCACACTGCAGCCAGCATCATCATCATCATCACTGACTACGTTTACATGGACTCTAATACGCCGCTAATAATCGGAATAATAGCCAATCTACAATAAAAATACCTCATGTAACCACCTCAATCGGAAGAGACTGGCCTGATTGGAGGGGGGGGGAGGGGGGGTGTAAACCTTTGATAATCTGTTCAATAAGAAAATGTTAGCACCTAATAACCATATAAACACTTAATCCAATAAATATGTTCTTTCTGTGTATGTGTTCCCCACATGGGGGTAACATTAGGTGACAGAGTCTCTGTCTCTCATTTACTATCAAACAATCTGCTTCTCTAGTTTGAACTGAAGGTGTTTTACTTATTGGAAATGTTTGGATATTACATTATTTGTTGTATAATATAAAATCAATTAAAGGAGCTTCATGCAGTATCATTATTCTACAAAAGTCACAAGAATACAAAGTGTGATGTATAAACTTAAGTGCAGTTTCCATCACAGTTTCCAAACAACCTGCAGCTATTATCAAGACCATCCAAGAGATTTTGGATACAAAGATGGATGAAGTTCCATCAACAACGAACACTTGAGGGATCATATAATCATATTACATGACAGAAGATATAGATGGAAGCATCAAACTGCAGTGTGACTCTGCTCTGTCAAACTGAAACTTCACCAGTCACTTGTGAACTTTCTGCAGGTTTCAGCTCAGATGCTCCGGCCTCAGTCCCGTCTCTAAATGTCCAAACTTTTGATGCTCCATTACTCTTCCTCCTGCCGGTGGACGAGGTCGATCGGTGCTGATATTGCCAAATCAGAGTCACCCAGAAGCTCTTAATAAGCACTCACGGTGATGGAAACAGCTGCTGAGGCGTCAATAGATGAATAAGACAGCAGAGAGTAAGAGCTTAAAGTCTGGAGATGTGTAGAGTTTTAAATTCAAAGCATAAAAAGTTAAAGAAGGAAGTTCCCCAAGTATCCATGTTGTTTTCTGCCTACTGTCATTAAGGAAGCAGAAGACGAAGATATCTCAGGTTTTTGTTGTTTCAGTGTCTCAGTGTGTAAAATGATCTGAAGATGTGAACGTGTGTCAGCGTGTGTCAGGAGGATTACTGCTATTTTATTTTCATGCAGTTTAATTTCTGAATTTGAGGGCAAAATTTAGTAATTCAAGAGCAAGTAAATTATGAATTTGAGAGCACAGAAAAGTCATTTGAGAGCATGAATTACTAAATTGAGAGCAATTTCTGTTACTAATTGGAAAACAAATGATAAATTTAAGAGCATGAATTAAGTCACTTTAGAACACAAATTAAGTAATTTGAGAGTATGAAAATCATTTGAAAGCATGAGTTACTAATTCAACAGCACAAATTCGTCCCCACTAATTACTAATTAGAAAAAAAATCATCTCATCTCAGGATGACCTGTAGTAACCTAATTTGTCCAATACTTTTATTTGTAACCAAATTCCTGCAAACATGATAGATATAATATTGCTAAACATTAGCATTGTCATTGTGAGCACGTTAGCACGTTAGCATTGAGCTCAGTGCGCGTCACAGAGCTGCTGTCACAGCTGTCGACTCTTCTCCTCCAGAGACACGTGCCTCAGAGAGGACACAGTATCTGAGTTCAGTGAATGTAGAGCTGCAATGAATAGTCAAGGAATCAGTTGTCAACTATTAAAGTAATCAGCAACTATTGATTTGATCAATTAATTGTTTTAAGTAATTTTTTAAGAAAAAAAAAGGTCCAAATTCTCTGATTCCAGCTTGTTAAATGTGAATATTTTCTGGTTTCTTTAGTCTCTGTGACAGTAAACTGAATATTTTTGTGTTGAGGACGTCAGCTTGGACTTTGGGAAACACTGATCCATATTTTTCATCATTTTCTGACATTTTATGGCCCAAACATCTAAACTACAATCACAGCCCCTGAGCTGTTACAGTGAAGCACACTGTGTTCGGATTTGAACATAACTTTATGACAACATAACCTCTAAACAGGTGGGAGACTGGAGGTGCTTTTCAAGCACCAATTCCCTGAATCTGTTCTATCAGATCTATCGGAATTAACGTTCGATTTCGACCTTCGAAATAAAAAGTAGGAATCGAAGATTCTTCCAGTATTTTTTTTTCTCTCCACTCCCGCCTACTTCCAGACGTCCAAAGAAGAAAAACAACAACATTTCAAAGACGACACAGCGAAGCTTACCGGGAGCCTGCAGCTGCATTTCTTTTAGAGACATCACTGCTGAGTCGGAGATGAACCCCCCCCCCCAACAAACACATCATTGACAGAGAAATGACAGTTTGTAGGCTCTGCCACTCACCTCCGTGAACCACCTCAAATCGTGACCTTAAATTCGAAAGTCAAATCGGATCGTAGATTTGGAGAATGTTAACACCCCTATTTAATAAAATGTATTCTTATCATAAAACCATGATACACTAATGACACTAATAAATTACATTAATAGTAATAGTACTGCATCATTTTATATATAGGATGCAGCACTATTACTGTTAATGTACCCAAAGTATCTAAAATTGGCTCCACATTTAAGAACTACAACATTAAAATGTACTTAGTTAGTTTCCACCACTGACATTAATTACAATCACTTCTAAAAGAGTTAGTGGCTTAAGAAAGCTGATAAGATGCTTAAGATGCTTTTTTGGTATTAATGCCAAAGTCATCTTTTAGCAGAGCTGTCAATCAAACACATGCAGCATCAAATCGAATGACTTATCGATCAGCTGATTCATAAACACAGCAGGAGAATATAAGCTGCACCACATTTGCATGATGGAATGAACATTGAATATCTGTCAGCCGGCACACAGACTCATTAGCATATTTCACACCTTCAATTAGCTCTGACATGATTGGCCACTGAGCTTGCAAAAAATAAATCTTTGTACAAGGTTACTGGCTGTGTGTGTGTGTGTGTGTGTGTGTGTGTTACAAACTGCAGTCAGGTGTCATGTAAAACAGCTGATTCAGTGAGAAAACGACAGTCGAACTGAGTGAAGCTTTGACAGTGAAGGTTTGAAGGTTTTATAATGTTTTTCGGGGACATTTTGTGACCTTAGAATGATCCAGTTCAGTCTGACTCCTTTAAAAATTATTAATTAATTAAAGTTATTCACATGAAACTATTCTTTGAGATGTTGACTGGCTTTGGTGTTTATATGTAGCAACGTCATCATGCAGAAACCGTCAGGTCACGTGGGAAAAGGTTTTTAGGGGAAAATAGCATTTTGACGCTAAAACATACGTACTTCAACCGAAATTTGAATTTTCAGATCTGAATACATATGGAACATTAATGTGAAGCCTTTTAGGTGTTGTTGTTATGTTGTGTTGTGTAAATAAGTAAATCTGGTTTCATGTAAAGATTAAACACTTTTCACAAAGGGAAATGTGTTGGATTATAGCAGGAAGTAGAGCGATTGTCTTATTTTACAAACTGTAGCTGTCACACTGCTGTGGACTTTACTTCCTCTTTGTGTTACAGACTTTTCCCGGGAATGAAAAAGAAATATCTCCTTATGAATAGAATTTAGTTTTATTCTGATAATTTCTTCTGTTCTTTACAACGTCAGCCATCAGATCCTTTTCTCCTCTCATCTCTGAACACATTCTCTTATCATGGAAATGTTTCTCTCACTCTAAGGTGCCAGTATTTCATTTATCATTAAATCTGCATTATGGGCTTTCTGTCCAAACCAATACTTTAACTACATCAAGCTCATAATACTTATGTACTTTTACTGCAATACTTTAACTACATCAAGCTCATAATACTTATGTACTTTTACTGCAATACTTTAACTACATCGAGCTCATAATACTTATGTACTTTTACTGCAATACTTTAACTACATCAAGCTCATAATACTTATGTACTTTTACTGCAATACTTTAACTACATCAAGCTCATAATACTTATGTACTTTTACTGTGGCAGGATTTTTCTTGCCGGACTTTTACTTGTAATGGAGTATTTTTACATTGTTGTATTGGTACTTTTACTGCAGTAAAGGATCTGAGTACTTTCAGGGCTGGGAGTTAACATGTCTGTTTGTGTACAAATTAAACAAACAAGATACAACATGTAACTTTGGTTACTACAGTAATAAGTACAGTTCTATGAATTCTGGATGAGTGTCGGATGTATTAAAGCTGTAATGATACTTTCTGTATCCGGGTATCTGTGATGTAAATGTGGTCATCAGAGGGTGCAGATGTCTGCACAGAGCCTACAGGTCTCTGTGCAGACATCTGCGTACCTGTCTGCACCAGTCTGTGCAGTCACAACGCTGTCTTCCTGTAGACGGTGATCTACTGCACATGTGTGGAACACGTCCTCAAAGCGGACCCCAGAAGGTAGTATAAACAGAACAGAACAGAACAGAACTACCTGTCCGTGGTGTCTGTGGTGTCCGTGGTGTCCGTGGGGTCCGTGGTGTCCGTGGGGTCCGTGGTGTCCGTGGTGTCCGTGGTGTCCGTGGTGTCCGTGGTGTCCGTGGGGTCCGTGGTGTCCGTGGTGTCCGTGGTGTCCGTGGGGTCCGTGGGGTCCGTGGGGTCCGTGGTGTCCGTGGTGTCCGTGGTGTCCGTGGTGTCCGTGGTGTCCGTGGTGTCCGTGGGGTCTGTGGTGTCCGTGGGGTCCGTGGTGTCCGTGGTGTCCGTGGTGTCCGTGGGGTCCGTGGTGTCCGTGGGGTCCGTGGGGTCCGTGGTGTCCGTGGGGTCCGTGGTGTCCGTGGTGTCCGTGGTGTCCGTGTACGCGTCCACTCTGGAGTATAAATGAAGCTTCACAAGGTATTAACATGGCTGCACGGTGACCAAGTATTCTCATATTTTCTTTCTCTATAAATGGAGATTATCTCCCAGCTTAAATTTTCTTCCACTGATTGTTCCTCCATCAAAACGCTCCACTTAACTTTCCTTCTTTCTGACGTATCTGAAAAAAACCTCAAGGTCAGATCCAGAGCAGCGGCTGCTGTCATCTTTTCAATATTCAATCATGACCTGCTCACTTTAGCTGGTTTAGTTTTTTTTCCCCTCTGTAATGAAATGAAAAGCAAACAGGCCGAGCGTCCTCTCCATGCATCACTGAGGCCGCTGACGAGAGGATAATCAAGTTGCTCGTTTTCAATCTTTCATTTTCTTTCATCATTTAAAAAGCCTCTGTCAGCTGCTCGGCCTCAGACTGACCTTCACTGATGATTGTTTGTGCAACACTCTCTCTGTCAATTCTCCATCTTTCACCTCCTCCCTCCTCCTCCTCCTCCTCCTCCTCCTCCTCCTCCAACCCTGTGTTCATAATTTCCTTTCAGCCGCCTGTCAAACGTTTATCTGGCCTCCCAAAACTGAGGAGTAAATAACGACCATCCCGTTCATTACTTTAGATATCATACTGTAATATAAGTTGGCATGCTCAGTTCTCAGTATGATGCATGAATCTGCCGTTGTCTTTTTTTGTCTCCCAGAAATCAGCAGACTCATAAACTCAGAGGGACTTAATTTCATTAGTAAAAGTCTGATGAAACAAAAAAGGCAAGACAATTTATATGAAGAGCACATTTAAAAACAGCAAGTCCTGCCAAAAGTGCTTTACAGGCAAATAAAATATTACAATCAATCAATTACAAGGTGTTTAAAGATTCCCTCCAGACATGTATTAAGACATAAAAATACTCTGCCTGGAACAATAATGTGTGTCTGATATGTTTTTTTTTTTTTTCACAAAAAAGTATAATTACCACTTTAAACTCAAAAACATTTTCATATTTTTATCCTAAAACTGTGACTTTTCTGTGTGAAGTTAGTTAGATTCAACAAAGTCTCTTAGCTGCCCAAACGTAAATTGTTGATTTCAGCCTGATGAATGTCACCTGTTCATGAGGAGCTGAGTGTTCATGAGATCTGATCATTCGCATCATCGACGCCCTAAAATGTCCATATAAGGCTACATGTCCTGCTCTGTTTGTGGGCGAGTTTCATTCACAAAAATGCTCCCAAAGAGGAAAAATCAACAATATGCCAATAAAAATCATAAAATCTAAAAAACAAAACCCTCAGTAACCTGAGAGGTTTTGCATTGTTTGTTTTAGTTAATATTAATATTTTAGTTTTGGTATCCTATTTATCATGTTGTGAAGAGAGGCAGAAACTATCTGTTCATGACTCGTACGTCTCTGGACCACCTGTAAGTTTTGTTTGTACCTCAGAGAAAATAAATGAATGCCACAAATGTTCTTAAATCACTCGTACGTGTCTCTCAAGAACAAATCTGTCTGTACGAGTGCTTCCTGCAGGAGGCCCATTGTCAGGCTGAATGAATGAAGAGAAATAAGAAGTGTGATCACCTGGCAACACTGAAACATTTTGAACTCGACAGACTTGTCTTTGTCTTGACCGGCGACAGAGAATTTCCACTTGCGTCTTTGCACTGAGTGTGTATGCGGTCGCAACGCCTGTAAAATTCACCTCACACTCAGTCCGAATACAGTCAGAGTGAAGAGATAGAGGGAAGTAGAAGTATTACCTCCTCTCTCCATCTCTCTCCGTCTAATAGATTTGTCTCTGTTGGGACTCTGATCTCTGGCTTCATTCTCTCTGCTCAGACTGATAAGACACCTGACCTCTGACCTCTGCAGCTGCCCTGCTCAATCACCAGCAGCCCAGGATGGAGAAGACAGGTGGAGGTTATAAAAGCATTTATCTGTCAGTCAGTGTTCAGGAGAGAAAAAGTCCTGCTTTCCTGCTGCTTTAACATCTGAAATAAAATGTTTCCTCCTGAGACATTACTGACAGACTGACAGACAATCAACTTTCAGACAGAATGAGCGCATATAAAAAGGAGAATGACACTGAAAAAGATTTCTAATACATACTGAGCTGTGAGCTTAGTTTCAGAAGTCTGTCGACATGTAACTAAAATGACAGAGAAGCCGATAATAAGACAGAACAGGCGTAGACAGTAAACGTATCTGTTTATAGAGATCAGCTGAAATGTTGTCTGCACCATCTCAAGTTGCTAATCTGACTGTAAACAAAGACCGGCACATGGAAGAGGACATCTGATATCTGTTATCCGGATATCTGCTTGCTACACTGGAACCCCCGAAATCGTCATTAGACAGATAGCTGATGGGTTCTGAGATTGCACATCGGATTACATTGTTTTGGTACCAAACTGATGTTGGGAACTGCTTGCTAGCACTACCGATCAGCTGCTAACATAAACAAACACCAGCTGTTAGCCACCTTGCTAGCCTAGCCTAGCCTTGCTTGAATTGCAGCAGATTCGAGAAGGTTAACAGGCAGACTGAGACCCTGAGGGAAGGTAGCAAGCAGCTGTCTGCCGAACTCCACATGAAAGAAAAACTTCTCTCTGGTTTTATGGACACTGCAGCAGCTCCAGCCAAACAACTATCACTGATTAAACCCTCAGGCTCCGACACTGTTCTCTGATCCTGTCCTACCTCCTGTTCAACTCCAATTACAGAAACTCCTTGGACTGAAGTGGCAGTAAGAGGCACATGAAGAGAAAAAACAAATCATCTGTTGACTCCCTGTGCACTACAGCTGTCAAACCGCTTTGCATCGCTTGATGATGATATAGTCTGCTCTACTTCCCCGCCGGCAGCCAGCCGGGGTCCCGGGGTCGTCCCTACAGTCCCATCAGACCTACAGGCTGTTCCAACCAGACACAAAGTGGGGCTTTCTGTAGTCGACCTACCTGCCACTTATGCACAGGTTCTCTTTGTGGACTATAGCTCTACCTTTAATACCATCCTACCTACAAAACTTTTTGATAAGTTATGGCAACTAGGAGTCAATCACTGTCTACGTCACTGGACGTAGGGTAGCAAAATGAACATCAGGCTCTCTAAAACCTGGTACATAAACACTGGTGCATACTATCACCTCTCCTGTATTCACTGTACACAAACAACTGAATTCACATTGTGAATCTGTCAAAATGTTTAAATTTGCTGACGAGCAAAATGTTTCCAAAAAAAGCCCACCAAAGACTTTTTTCTGCACCAGCTCAGAAAGTGTGGGGTGTCCAGAGAGGGCTGCTGCAGTTCCACAGAGCTGTGATACAAAGTGTTCTCACCTTTTCTATATCTGTGTGGTATGGAAACACCACAGCTCAGCAGAGGAAACAGCCAGACAGAACTGTTTGCTCTGCCTCAAAAATCATCAGCTGCAAACTCACCCCCATCTCTGACACCTACGAGACCCGCATTCAGTGCAAAGGTCTAAAAATACTACAGGACTCCACGCACCCTGCCAACCCCCTCCTAATAACTCTCCCCTCAGGAAGAAAGACTCAGGGCCATCAAAACTAAGACATCCTGTTTCCTCAACAGCACTTACTGTAAAACCATTTCATTACTAAATGACTCCCCAATTCTGCATCAGCACTTTACGAAAGCAAAGCACTAACTACTGTATTTTAAAGCACCTGACATTTTATTCTTATTCTGCACTAGACTTTCCTCTTGGACTGTTAATATTTTACATCCACAGATGTGTGTAATGTTTTATGGGGTGTGAGTTATGTGTTTTTTTCTTATTGTGTGTCTGAACTGTTATACTGTGATTGTATGGCAATAAAGTCTGAATCTTCAGTCTTTCTCCTCTCTACACGACCACCCCAGTGCATCATCTGTTGTCCT
>CM076453.1:33157587-33240087 GCA_038419695.1 Scomberomorus guttatus
ATTTTAATGATGAGAGTTAATAATTTTCAAATAACAGGGTCCTAAAATAACTAATAGTACAAGTTAGTTTATTATAATTTACCCTGTAAACTTTAGAAGTTATTAGAATAATACCAGTGAGAGATTAGTTGAATCTTTATACTTCCTTTTTTTGAAAAGGTTTAGTTGATCTGGAGGAAACGTGTAACTCAGAGGAAGTTGAAGTTTCACTGACTGAAGGTTTGAGCTGAATTTACGTATGAAGACATTATTTCTGTATGTTAGTTTAAAAAGCAGCGAAACAGAAATGAAGCTTAATGCATTCAGACTGGTGACAGTTTATTTTCCTGCAGATGACACGCTGCTCTTTTATTCAAAGACACACTTAGTATTCATGAGTCCGACCCCCCCTCGCCCACCCACCCATCCACGCCACCACTGCAGGAGGGGAGGTAATGGTTTATTCAATCACTGTCACAGACCGTCTGCCATGTTATGACAACCTATTAAACACTAAATTAAATGCGTTGTTTGCCCTGGAGGACGGCGGACGTTTGGTCGAATGTTCGCCGTTTCCATTCTGAAAAGCTGTTTGTTCACCTTCTCTTCCCGCCGTCAGAGCGCCGAAGGGGCCGACGCCACCATCCCCGCCGCCGTTTCAAACAGAGATAAATGGCCCGTCAGCATGGAGGTAGACAGTGTGACTCTGACAACCCAGAATGCCGCGGTGTCAGCAGGTGAAGGGCCGGCTGATTGGCTGTGAAAAATGAAATGTCACCGACTGTAAGCAAGTGTTCGCTGGCGATGACATCACACTCCAGCTGTCAGCGGCGGTTGTTTGTGTGCGACCACATAACGGACAGCTGAGTGAGACTGTTACTGCTCTGAATATCAGTGGTGGACAGTAACTAAGTACATTTACTCAAGTACCTCAAATGTAAACGTTTGAAGTACTTGAGTATTTCCATTTTCTGCTGCTTTATACTTCCACTCCACTACATTCATCTGACAGCTTTTTTAAAAAGTTTTTGGAAACATTTTTGGAAAATTTGGACATTTTTGGAGAGTAAAAAAACTTTTTGGGGAAGTGAGATTTTTGAAGGCTTTGGGGACATTATTGTAAAATTAGGACATTTTGATTAGTGAGGACATTTTGTGTGAGGGTCACTGCTTGGAAATGCATAATGTCAGCGAGTGTCCTCACAAGTACAGTGTACAGTCGTGTGTGTTTGTGAGTTCAGTGTCGTCCTCAGCAGCTCTGTCTTATTAATCACAGATTACTGACCTTTCACTCCAGTCGGGGACACGCCCGCTGGACTGTCCCGAGGGGAAAGGGGGAGGGGGGGACTTCCTGTCAACGTACCTGGACAGAGTACCAGCCAATGTCCACCGTGACCCCGCCCCCCTCTCCACCCAGGGTCTGCCGCTCGCCGTGAGACCAACATCCATCACTTCAGGATGCAGGTCGCATTCATCAGCAGTGGAGCTTCGGCGCCACGTTGACAGGCCGGCCCTGCCCCCCTGGGTGTCAGGTGTGTGTGTGCGTGCGTGTGTGTGCGTGTGTGTGTGTGACATATTGACCTGTCATCTGAATATCTAATAACAATCCTGAGTGTGTGTTTCCATCCGGTACAGATTGTGTTGCAGTCGGACATTTTAACTGGACAGAAACACGAGGAAAGTTTTGGACAAAACGAACAATTTTGATGACGTAACAATGTTTTGAAAACTCAGGACATTCTGAAAAAAATGTATATTTTTGGTAAACTATACTTTTCTGAAAAGTGAGGACATTTTTGGAAAAGGGGACAATTTTATAAAGTCAAGACATTTTAAAAATTTTTGGGAAACGACTTTTTTGTTAAGAGGGGACATTTTTAGAAAGTGAAGATATTTTGGGAGAAAGAATTGACAACTTTGATGAAGTCAGGTCGTTCTGGGGAAACTATACAAAGACGATATTTTTGGTAAACTCCTTTTTTTGAAAGTGAGGACATTTCTTGGAGTTGAGGACATTTTTGGAAGGTGATTGATATTTTAGAAAGTGAGAATAATTTTGGCCGACAGAATAATAGACGACAGATAATTTTGATGAGGGACATTTTTAAAAAATTACTATAATTTTGGGAAACTATTTCTTTTGGGAAGAGGGGACATGTTTTGGAGATGATGACATTTTGAAAGACAATCCAAGTAAATTGTTTTTATAGATAAGCGGGAGAAAATTAAAGGAGAAATGGGAGGAGGAGCAGCAGGAGAGAGAGTCCTCTCCTCTGAAACTGAAACCTACTCTGGGTTTGTCATTTTGCCTGTTCAAGGTCTAAAAGTGTGAAGTTCCAGTTTGATTATTAAATGAATTATCCATCATTATCAGAAATGGATTTCTTGTCATAATTCAGAGCTTTAAGATTAAAACAAATGACGGCGCTGTTATTTTACAGGTGCTAACAGGAGTCCTTGGCTGACTTTGTTACACTAGACCTCCATATTTTAGAAACCTCCGACAGCCTCCCTCCCTCTGCTCCAGAACAAGTTTCCAGCGTTAAATCAAAGTGGAAAATTAATGACAGTCGACAGCGTACCTGAGCTCCCTATTCACTACCTGCTGGATTTTTTTTTAAAGAGAAAAAAACTTTATTTAGGTCAGAGCGTCCCCTCTGGTAACAGAGGATCTTCTGGCTGCTGTTTCTGGAACAGATTGTGTGGGGATTTCAACGGGATGCCTCCATGGCAATAGAGATTAGGCAATTAACCTCAATGTCACTGTAATTATTAAGACACTTTAGCAAAAAATGAATTAATTTCCCAAAAGGTGCCACGAGAAGAGGATGTACTGCTGCTCAGCCACAAAGAAACAGAGAGCGATACTGTGCTGATGGGTAATAAAAGGAAACAAAGAGCGAAAGATTTTTTTTTACTTCCTGTCGTTTTAACGCAGGGAGCTGAAGTCAGATAAAGCTGTAGCTGTTTTCCTCTGAGGCCAAACTGAACTGTGCTGCGTTCACAATCTGTCAAAATATCACATTCATGTTGGTGAAGGTTGAACTGAAGATGATTCAAAGGTGAGACAGTGAACTGACTGTATAATGAAGCACACTCACTAAACTCTGTTCAGAAGAACACACAAATACTCTTTATTCTGCTGCTGAGGTGAAAGTACCAGCACAGTAATGTAAAAATACTCCAAGTAAAAGTAAAAGTATTATGAGCTTGATGTAGTTAAAGTATTGCAGTAAAAGTACATAAGTATTATGAGCTTGATGTAGTTAAAGTATTGCAGTAAAAGTACATAAGTATTATGAGCTTGATGTAGTTAAAGTATTGCAGTAAAAGTACATAAGTATTATGAGTTTGATGTAGTTAAAGTATTGCAGTAAAAGTACATAAGTATTATGAGCTTGATGTAGTTAAAGTATTGCAGTAAAAGTACATAAGTATTATGAGCTTGATGTAGTTAAAGTATTGCAGTAAAAGTACATAAGTATTATGAGCTTGATGTAGTTAAAGTATTGCAGTAAAAGTACATAAGTATTATGAGCTTGATGTAGTTAAAGTATTGCAGTAAAAGTACATAAGTATTATGAGCTCGATGTAGTTAAAGTATTGCAGTAAAAGTACATAAGTATTATGAGCTCGATGTAGTTAAAGTATTGCAGTAAAAGTACATAAGTATTATGAGCTTGATGTAGTTAAAGTATTGCAGTAAAAGTACATAAGTATTATGAGCTTGATGTAGTTAAAGTATTGCAGTAAAAGTACATAAGTATTATGAGCTTGATGTAGTTAAAGTATTGCAGTAAAAGTACATAAGTATTATGAGCTTGATGTAGTTAAAGTATTGCAGTAAAAGTACATAAGTATTATGAGCTTGATGTAGTTAAAGTATTGCAGTAAAAGTACATAAGTATTATGAGCTTGATGTAGTTAAAGTATTGCAGTAAAAGTACATAAGTATTATGAGCTTGATGTAGTTAAAGTATTGCAGTAAAAGTACATAAGTATTATGAGCTCGATGTAGTTAAAGTATTGCAGTAAAAGTACATAAGTATTATGAGCTTGATGTAGTTAAAGTATTGCAGTAAAAGTACATAAGTATTATGAGCTTGATGTAGTTAAAGTATTGCAGTAAAAGTACATAAGTATTATGAGCTTGATGTAGTTAAAGTATTGCAGTAAAAGTACATAAGTATTATGAGCTTGATGTAGTTAAAGTATTGCAGTAAAAGTACATAAGTATTATGAGCTTGATGTAGTTAAAGTATTGCAGTAAAAGTAGTGGTTTGGTCCCTCTGACTGATATATTATTATATATGACATCATTAGATTATTAATACTGAAGCATCAGTGTGTAAGCAGCATGTTACTGTTGTAGCTGCTGGAGGTGGAGCTAGTTTCAACTACTTTATATACAGTTAGCTAGTTTAGTCCAGTGGTTCCCAACCTAGGGGTGGGGCCCCTCCAAAGGGTCAGCAGATAAATCTGAGGGGTCGTGAGATGATTAATGGGAGAGGAAAGAAGAAAAAACAAAGTTCTGATACACAAATCTGTTTTCACTTTTTGGACTTTTTCTCTAATCTTTGATTTTTGCTGAAATATTGGATCATTTGAACATTTATTGAAATGAAACCATGTGAGAAGTTTAGAGGGAAAAATCACTATTTGATGCTAAAAAGACTGTAAATGTGGCAGATATCCACTTGATATGACTAACTCAGACTGCTGAAGCCTCATATAAGCTTCACATCTACTTTTAAATGACGGCTGCTGCTGCTGCCGCTGCCGCCGCTGCCGCCGCTGCCGCCGCTGCCGCCGCTGCCGCCGCTGCCGCCGCTGCTGCTCTGTGTTTGATGGACATGTCTGAACATGTGGGAGGATGGAGGAGCCGCTGCCCACATCGTCACCACCTAAATGATTGATATTCACCTCCAGCCGCTCCGCCAGCTTGTTAATTACATCAGAGCGCACCGAGGATTAATGAAATCAGTGTCATCATGGCAGCATGGAGGGGTCAGAGGTCAGAGAGAGACCAGAGGGAGCTGTGTAAGTGGGTGGGAGGAGTGTGAGGATCTGTATGCTGTGGGATATGATGGTATTTTAATTAGTATGCTAATGTGTGACACTGAATATCTCAGCTCACAATGTTTCTGTGTGTATATTTAATGACAAAACAATGTTGACATGGAGGTTTGAACATTTTAATCCCTTTTACTGCAGAGATTCATCAGATTTACAAGAAAAAAATCAAGTTCAACATGTTATTTTAAACATTTTTTAAATGTTTTTCTATGTTGAATTCAAAAGTTTCAACCTTTTTCAAATCAATATAACCCTCAAACTATATTTAGTTCATATCAATAATAAAAGAATGTTAAAAAGTAAAAACTAGAATAAAACCAGATTAAATAAAATATAAGAACAGAACATGAAAAAAGCAGTTTTTTCATCAGAGTCTTGAATACAAACAGGAAGTCAATGATTTTGTATTTGGTTCCACACTCTTCCTCTTTATTCAATAATATATTTAACAGTAAAGTAAATTTAAGTCATTTGAAGATCTAATTTATAAAAAAGGTCTTAGAGTTGATTTTAAAAATTTGGATATAAACATTTCCTAAAGATCACATGACCTGCACTAGTTTACTACCTGGTAAGGATTTTTTTTTAATCTAAATTTAAACTTTTGTCTAATAATAATTGACTTTACTTACAAAATCAATATTCTGACTTTATTTAATCCTGTAAATCTCTTTTCTTTTGGTGGCCCTGATGCTCAGTGATAGAAAACAAATAAAAGAAGAAGAAAGAATGAAGGAAACACTGAGGAGGGAAAGAGGAACAAAAGAAGTCGAGTGTTTGTGTTCTGATTTGTATTCTCCTCCTCGTGTATCTTCCAGGCTGTAAAGCGTCACCGTCAGCACAGATGAGACGTGTTTTTATTGGGCAGGTAATGATTTTTCCTCCTCTCGTTATGGTGCTGCTCATTAATGGCTGCTATGCTAATGAGGACGCGCCTGCATTCGTCTTAACAAACACTAATTACAGCCACTCGTTAAGCCTCCGCGAGGCTCCCTGTGACATTAAAATTCACAAAGACCTTTTGAAGCTCAGACTGGAGCAGAGGAGGAGCCGAACACTGTCGTCTTCACTCAGACACACGGCGGGAAAACTGTCAGATCAACAAGATTTTATTTTTATTTTTGGTGTTTCATTTCTGAACTTTTTGACCTCATTAAAATGCTAAAACAGATCAGTCTCACCTCTGAACAGGTGGACATGTGGAGGCAGAGTTGTTCAGTCATGGTTCTGGATGTTTGGGTGCCACAGGAGAACGCTGTTACTGTTAATACTGTTAATATACTGCAGTCAAACACGCTGACTGTTTCCATCATTACTGTGCTTATCGTCACTTTCAGAGGACACTGAACACAGAGAGGCTCTCCTGCCTTCATCAGCAGGTTTATTTTGTTTAGACACAAGGAAGATGCAGAATATCCAGAGAACCAGGCTGCTGCTAACTACTCTGACATGACTCTCTGTTTTAACATTAGCTGTAAACCCACTGAAGTGTGTCTGACTGATGGGTGTTCAGTGAGAGAGCTGCTGCTGTTCACTGGTAGTGATGTGGAGACGCTGTGTAGAGCAGCAGTCAGTGCTAATAGTGACCTTTAAGAGCCCAGAATATTTCATATATAGTATTACAGTATAAAACTGTTATTTCTCTGCCTTTTAAAAATGAATGTTAACATCCAGCAGATAACCCTGCAGAGTAATCCATTCCACACTGTTCACTGAATAACGTCCAAAGTGATCACGCTGTCATTTATTTATTTATTACATTTATTATACTTTATTTTAGCACTAATAGCAGGATTTAAGGAAAAGTTGTCAATTATCATAATCCCATTTACTGTGATATTTTTACCTATAAAAAATTGGGCTTTGGTGATCCAGCCTTTATCTTCACAACCCAAAAGTCACTGCAGACAAGATGTGCTCAAAACCAACATGTCCTCACAGTCAACATACCGTCTCATGTATGTAGTCTGTTGTGTCTTGAATAACAACATGTATGTCAGCATCACCTGTGGTTATTTTAATCTTATATGTATCCTGCTTTTACAGTGTATTTTGAGGCTGTGGACACCAGGAAGACGAGCAACCGCTGCGTCCTCATAATGAACATGTCCTCGCAAACGAGACTTTGCAATTAAAATGATGTGTTGCTGTATGTGCTGTAAATACAGACGTATATTCTCAAATAATTTCACAGCCTCTGGTTAATATCTGTAAGCATTTGAAATTAAATCTACATAAGAGTTTGTGAAAGAAGTTTGCAGGAAAGACTTTTTTTGTGAGGTGTCCTCACATGGAAACCTGCATGGAGATGAGTTTGTCTGTCACATGACGGACGGTCCTCACAAGTGTAGATAGATACACCTGCTTATATTCTCCACTAATGAAATGTTCTGTTTGGCTTTAGTTCCCATCTGGATGATCGTCTCGTCCCGGGAAAACTGCCTCAGTTGCACTTTCCACACACACACACACACACACACACACACACACACACAAACATGCACACACACACACACACACACACACACACACACACACACACACAAACATGCACACACACACACACACACACACACACACACACACACAAACATGCACACACACACACACACACACACACACACACACACAAACATGCACACACACACACACACACACACACACACACAAACATGCACACACACACACACACACACAGAGGTGGTTGAATTGGCACACACATCTGATCAAAGAGTGGCTGAACGCTGCGTTTGTGGTAAACATCAATCACATGACTGATGCGACGCTGCAGACGTGTTGTGACAAAGTGAAACATGCATCACTGTTCCTCCACCGACTGTCTGAACAAACCACACATGCAAATAAAGATATTTCATCTCTTCAGCTGTTTTGTGTTGTTAAAGTGTTGGAGCAGCAGCTCTTTAACCCCTGTCAGCCTCAGCATGGTTTCACATTATTTGATATGGATTCTGGCAGCTGTGGGGATAAAAAAACAGCCTCCATCAGTCTCATCATCATCTTTTAAGAAACACTGAGAATCCATTTAATCTGCCTGATAACAGCAGCGGTGTGTGTGTGTGTGTGTGTGTGTGTGTGTGTGTGTGTGTGTGTGTGTGTGTGTGTGTGTGTGTGTGTGTTAGGTGGAGGGGGAGTTATAGGTTTTGAGCTGTGACTGTTGGGACAGATGTTAGTGCTCATGCAGTGTCCCTCGGGCAGCTGTCTGTTACCTTTGTGGAGAGAGTGATGCAGTTCTGGCATGTAATTACATTTTGTCGACCTCGTCTCCTAGAAATTACGTTCATATACTACTTTATTGTTTTCCCAATTATGTTGCGTTGGCAAATCTGCCTGGATCATGTTCAAAAACAGTGAAGGTTTTTTTAAATGAATGAAGCACAACATTATGTTTTTTTAACCATAAAAACACTAACAACAGGCAGCACATGAGGATCTTTTTATTCCATCACTGTTTTATTGTGTATATGTAGTTTTTAATGGTTGATAGTGTCAGAAATGTGTATATAGTGTAAATCCAGTCAGATGTGTAGCTCTCTATAGAACGTACTACAGTGTATTCTACAGGAACCAGTCATAGAAATGCAGCAGGAAAGCTTTCAGTGGGCTTTATTTCTGACAGCATGTCTTGTTTTTGGTTGAATATAGATGTATTTCAGTGTGGTTATGATTTGCTGTCCGTATGAATACATGTTAGTGTTTGAACAGAAACTGCAGAGTTTGGAAGTGAGGATGTAAACATGTGTAAAATGTGCTGCAGATACACACACACACACACACACACACACACACACACACACACACACACACACACACACACACACACACACACACACATATATATGGTCATTGGTCATTAATGAAGCTCCTCTTGCTGTTTCTGTTTTTCTCTGCACGCAGCTGATTCCCAATACTGCAAATATTTGCTGTCCAGTTTCATGACAATAGTGCTCTTCATGTGTTATGTGTCTGAACATGTTCATGTGCAGCTCTGTAGGAAAACGGCTGTACAGTCACTGCCAGCGAGCTTCCTGCAGAAACACTTGACCTTCTTATTTATAAAGTTGTTTCATTTTCTGTTATTATTTTTTTCGCCATCTGACTGAACAGATTAATATTTCCCCGTCAGGACAAATCTTTACTTCATGATTTGTTCCTGTTAGCAGATTTTGCTTCCAGCCACTCATTTACACTCTCATTTTTCTTTTTTTCCCTGTGAATTATTATCAGAGATGGGTACATTTATTATAGCGGGGGGCTGTGTTTCCTGGAAGCCTTTTCCAGGGGAGTGGTTAGTTCCTGTTGATGAATGTTAGCTAATCGCAGGTGTCACACGCAGTGTTCTCTGTCATTTATCACATCTTTAAAGGACGTCCCTCTGGGAATATTAACCAGACCGCTGCCACCGCTCCACTCTTTAAGAAAGTCTTTAGTGATATTACAGCAGCTCTGTCCTCTGACATCAGATCAGGTGATGGAGGAAGAGGACTCCAGGTTAGGGATGAGGATTCAAACCAGCAACGTTACTGACGGGACGAATTTCTGCAAAATGATTTGGTTCAGATACTTAACACACAGATGATATTATACAAATGAGGCTAAATAAGACAAAAATGCTGTTCACAGTCTGTTTATCTTTTTTGTGACAAAGTTTTTTATTATTGCTTTTTTCCCGTGTAGTTTGGTAAGAATACAGGGCAAAAACTCAAAAGCAGCCTGTACCCCCCACCCCTTATACCCTATACCCATATATATACAGTATATATATATAAATAAAGTAAATAAAATAAACCCTACAAAACAAAACCAAAAAAACTGTTTATGTGTTGATTCTGCTTCAGACTAATTATTCTGTGCAACATGTCGTCCACTCAGGTCTAAAACTAGTTTGTTTAGCAGGATGTTTACTACGTCTGCAGGTGTACATTAGATTTACATAAAGTGTGGTTAAATAAGACCTGATGTCGGGCTGTTTTCATGCATGTTGCACATGTTGGATAATATATTACAGGTATTTTATTCCATTTTACTTAATTGTCTGATTTTACTGCCTAATTGCAGTACTTAAATGTTTTAACCATGTAAAGCACTTTGTAACTTCATTATGAAAAGTCCTGTATAAATAAAGTTTATTATTACAAAGTTTATTAATAAGTAATGGAGCTGCTGAACTATTATTATAACGAATGATTATTTGAAAAGAAAACACTTTGAACTGCAGGTGTGTGTTCAGCCTGCAGAAGGAAGTAATTACATGAGGAACTTTTACATATCCTGAACAAAAAGATCACACATTTTATGAGAAAAATGAGTTTGGGAGATTTATGGTCAAACTTTAAACTCCTTTGACTAATTATTTCTGTAAAAAATATATACTGACCTACTTAGTGAGTATTACCGTCTCCTGAGGAAAGCTTTATGCTGCAGATTTCTCTCAGTCTGTTGATTGTAAATAATCCATTTCTGCTGTTTTTTTAATCTGTTGAGAGCTGCCTTTTCCCTGACTTAGTTCTGGAGAACATAGAAACAGAAAGGTTGTGTTATTGGACGGTAAAGTAACGTTGGATGACGTTGCTCACAGAAGGGCAGTGTGTTGTGGGCAGACCTGGCATGTTAGACTCCATAAACCAACATCTTTACTTTTTCTTAACATAGATCATCTAGATGCAGTGTAATGATTGTTCAGCTGTATTAGATATGTGATATATTCAGTAGAAATATCTTTTTACGACCCTTTATTTACACCCCTACTTTACAAACTGGAAGAACTACAACTGTGATGCTGATTTGTAGTTTAGAATATGAGTGTTTTTCGGAAGCTGTAAATACAGAATTGAGAGCACACTGAGGAGTTTAAGGTGTTGGTGAACACATTTATGTAATCAGATTTTAAATATCTAATTGTTAAATGGGTGAAAATTAATTTTCACTACATATCTGACAGAGCTCCCGGTTGTTGACTCCACTCACATGATGCCTGGTCAGTAACTCTCTATAACAGCTGGTCTCATGTCTGCAGACCCTTTTGTTGCTGAATTATAAGCCTTCAAACAAGCACAGAGGTCAAGGTTCAAAGGTCAGTATTTGAAAGCAGGAGCCATGTAGAGTCTTCATACTGACTTATGTTACTCTGCAGGTCGAAACCTTTCCAACAACGTATCTGGTTTAGCTCCACGACAAAGTTTCTCATTTCATGGACACAAACCGTCTCAGGCTGAGTTTCACAGATATCAAATGAAGCTTTTTGTTTGTTTGTTTGTATAATGTGAAATATCTGCATCTTTCTCTCACATGAAACAGTGTTTTAATGTATTATTTAAGTGTCCTTTATGGATATTCTATTTGTAGATTGATTATTATCTATGATGAGAGTGTCTCATATCAAAATATACTTTCTACCTGACACACTGGGATTTTTAGTTCAAATGTTTTTCCTGCTAAAAGACGACAGACTCAGCTCCTCTAAATCCACTGTAATTATTATGATTACTGTTGTATTATCCATGATGCAGAGAAACAACTTTCTGATGAATGATGAAAGTTGTTTAATCCTTCATTAATCAGACCTGCAGTGAACACAAATTCAATTTGAATGACTTGTTGTTTATAGTGTTTTTGTTGCTGTTGTATGTACAGTTTGTTTCCCTCCAGGGACAATAAAGATTTATTGATTGAACTGAATTGAATTGAAACCATTTTAACCAAGCTGGGAATCAGAAAACAAATAGAATCTAAACTTAGTGATATTACAGCTGTTATTAGTGATGTGCTGGTGATGTAATATCAGATCACTCTGATCAGCTGCAGCGTCCAGTCACAACAGATCAATAACAAAGGGGTGTGTCGGTTTGATAAAAAACAACCGTGAAGGATGGTCTGTTCTCGCTGGAGCCTCCTCCAGGCAGCCTCCTCGCTCCTCCGAGCAGCTATAAAGGAACGAGGAGACATGAAAATAAGGTCATGAGAAGCTCCCTGAGACTGAGGCCCAGCTCCTCACGTCTGTATCTGAAAGGGTTCAGACACATTTTAGTGTTTCCTGAAACATTAATTCATGTCAAGAGTGAGATGAAGTTGTGATTTTACAAGAAATAAAGTTGTAATATTTGAAGTATGAAGGTGTCAGAAAGTTGCAGTGTGATGAGAAAAAGATTCACATGATTCAGCTGCAGTGAACAGACGAGATCTGTCTGTCAAGTCCCACAAAGAGTTTAAACAATAAACACTTTATTATCAGAGATTTTACATACTGAAATAAAAATGAAACCATTTCATGATGTTTGAGTCCAACCAGATGCATTTTAAAGCTTCTAGAAACTTTATTCTTATAAAATTCAGACTTTGTCTCATCACATCACAACATTTTAATTTACTGATACTCTGTCGTAAAATACAGATAAATGGGAAAGAAGTAATTGAATGAAGAAAAGTGAAACTTAAAGATCTTAAAGATATTTCACACATGCTGAACTCTGCTCGTCCTGCAGCAGCAGCAGCTTCATCAATCTCTAATCTCTGCGGAGGAACCGTTCAGTTTCTGGCTCCCGTTCAGGATCTCTCTGTTCTCCAGCTGTCCCGAAGACTCACCATCCCCTGTAAACCTCCAGCCTGGTTACATCATCACTGCTGCCTCCACCTCTGCTCCTCCAGCATCTGCAAACACCAGACACCAAACTACCGCTGAGTTTGAGCTCTATAAGGTTTTATTGTTGTTTCATTTTCTAACTCAGTCAAACTGTTTTAAGGGTTTTAAGGTAAATGTTGCACGATGATGACACAAGCAGCAATTGAATTTTCCAGTTTGCTTGTCAGAAAGAGACGTTTTTTTAACCTTGTCTGTAAACTACCAGACACACAAAGAAAAATAAAAGGATTTGGGTAATTAAATGAAACTTTCTAAATGAAAGAAGCTTCGATTAGCAAGCTGCTGTTCAGAAAGCAGATTCCTCTTTGGAGCAGGAATCATTCCTCTCTCCTCAACCCGGCCCGGCCCGGCCCGGCCCGGCCCGGCCCGGCTCGGCCCGGCCCGGCTCGGCTCGGCTCGGCTCGGCCCGGCTCGGCCCGGCCCGGCCCGGCTCGGCCCGGCCCAGCTCGGCTCGGCTCTCCTTGTCAGCTCATGATTTGTGGGTCTCACAGGAGAAGAACGGGAGGAACTCCTCTAGGTTAAAATCTGCAAACAATGAGTCTTCTGTGGGTGTGATGGATGGTGCACATCCCAGCACATTTGTCTGTGCTTTACGCTTGCCGGCATCAATTGTTAAAGAAACTTTGCTTAACATGCAGTCCTGAATGTTGGCCGGTCACTGCAGAGCAGAGAGGAGGAAGAGGAGACAAAGAAAGAAAGGAGATAAGATGGATGACTGCTCCACTCAGACAAATTAAGAAAGCTGGTTCCTATTATTTTTAATTGAGAGTCTTGTTAAAAAAAGGCAGTTTTTTAATAATGTTACAGTAACTCAGTTCTCTGTCACAGGAAAATAAAGAAAGCAGTTTTCACAGAGTGAGATAATGTAGTGATATGACTGTCTGAGCTGGAGTTTGTCCTCGTTTCTCAAAAGCATCTTAAGGCTAAAACAAACATAAAATCCATTTTACAAACCTTCTTAAGCTTAAACTAAAGCGTCTAACTGGAGACAGATTAATGAGTGAATCCTAAACACTGGGAGGAGGCTGAGAGCATCTTAACGAACCAAAAACTACATTTTATTTCAGTTTTCATTGTTTTTGCACATTTTTAGGTCTTTTTTCATGAACAATGATGTTCTTTGTTGAGTGATGCTCGATGAAAAATGAGTGATGATGTTAAACTAAACCAACACACAAATGAATTCATCAATTGATCAGCCAGTTTATGTCATCGTCCTCCTCTTCCTCTTCTTCATCATATCTTCATCTCTTCTGGCTGAAATGTCACTTCAGGTTCTTTAGCAGCAGGTCTGATACAAATGATGACAGAATGAAACTTATAGGAAGCTCCACTTTTTCTCTAATCTTTGATTTTTGCTGAAATATTGGATCATTTGAACATTTATTGAAATGAAACCATGTGAGAAGTTTAGAGGGAAAAATCACTATTTGGTGGAGCTGTTAACAACTCATAGACATCTGAAATGTGACCCCGACTACACACTGCTTTTTGTAAGACGTCAAAAGCCAAAAAGGTTGGAAACCACTGGTTTCATCTTTAACAATGTGTTGTATTTTAAAAGCTTGTTATATTATCCATTGTGTCAAATCTTCATCTGAAAAGTAACTAAAGCTGTCAAATAAATGTAGTGGAGTAGAAAGTACAATATTTCCCTCTGAAATGTAGTGGAGTGGAAGTATAAAGTAACATCACATGGAAATACTCAAGTAAAGTACAAGTACCTCAAAATTGTACTTAAGTACAGTACTTGAGTAAATGTACTTATTTCCACCACTGATAATTGATCACTCAATCCAATAAGTGAAAGCAATATAATGTCTGCTGTTCTATATGAGGCTTTGACGTCGGTGTATCTGTATATGGGCTCATGTCGGCTTGAACCTTCTGGATATTCGGTCATGAATTCGTGGACATCATCAGATGATGATGATGTCTGGTAGAATCTTTGTCACTAAGAGGAAGAGTATCATTTCAGCTTGAAACAGAAAACAATAAACGTATGTATTAACCACACTGATTATGTCCTGCATCATTTAACTTTTACTTTACTGTCATTTATAGTTTTATTTTTATCTGCTTGTCATGTATTTTTTTAATTTATTGTTTAAAACTTTCTGTTATCTTGCATGCACAATGTGAGGTCTGACTCCTTTATTACACAACCATATTAAACTATAATAGGAATGTTCTGGAAACAACATGTGTTTGACGCTCGGCCGTCTGTGTGAAACGACAGAACTGCATTCAGTCATTTGCTAAAACAAGAGACGCTGTGTTGTTCCAGTTTTTTGTCCCTTTAAAGAATCGCCACATTCGTGTGCCACCGTCACAACAATTAAAAGTTTACTGAGAGAAAGTCAAAACTTTTACTAATGATTTTACAATTTGCATGGAGAGTCTAAAGCGATGTATTTTTAGTTCCCTGTGTACAGAAAGCCAATCCGTCGGGTCCTTGCTGGACCAGCGATTTGCTTCATGTCCAGCCACCGCCGGGCTAATTGGACCTCTAGAGGAATAATTAGGTGAGTCGATGAAAGCGGAGAGGCTCGTTGGCTTCACCAACAAACCTCACTTTTCTCCCTTTTGTACTGCAGATCATGGCGCTTTGCCTTCGCCGCAGGAGAATCCGCCAGCACATATCTGACGAAACTTTATCTGCTCAATGGTGACACCAAAATGCTCAAATTGGTGTTTGTTTATTAACTTTTACAGAGAAAGTTGAACATGCTGTCCTCAGTTACATTCACCACAAAGGCAAAGCAGCTCAACAGTTTCTCACTCAGCCTTAAAAGACGAAGATTTTCCAGGTCAGTTTGTTTCTCTGAGCTTTGGATCGTAAAACAAAATTATGTTCATTTTATTGTTTAGCCTAGTTAGCAAAAACCCTGGAAGAAGTCAAGAGAAAGTAGCAAAGAAAAGTTTGGTTGAGTTGAGCTAATTATTCAGTCAAACACCCAGAACAGTGAAGCTTTGAGCAAAAAAAACTCGTCAATGTTTCGTGTTCGGCCAAAAGCTTCTTTAATCGACACCGAACGTCAGGATTCACAGCAGACTTCTGGCTCCATCAGCACGTCACACAAAACAAGTGTCCCCAGAAAACAAAGGCAGGTAGGAACTAAAATGACTCAGGCAAAGGGACATGAATAAGAAACTTAGATGTTTCACATATAAATGTGAATAAAATAATTAATGATGATAAAATAATCTTATTAAATTAACTTCATTCTGCAAAAGTCTAATTTAATATTTAATATTACCCAATACTGTAAAGCTTAATACCAACAGAAATGAGTAAACTTTCAACTGAAATAACCCAAACATGTCCTGTACAGTTTTATTAAAGTTACAATTTGTTAAAAATATTTTTGGGAATATTAAAAGAGTCAAATTTTAAATGCCAAAAACGCCACCTAGGGATTAAAAAGAGCCCTGCGACTGTATCAAAAGCTTCAAAAAAGTTTATAATAATAATAATAATAATAATAAATACAGCAATATTCAAAATAAAGTTACAAAGTGTTTTACCTGATTAAAACATTTAATTACTACAATTAAGCAGTAAAATCAAACAACAATTAAAATAAAATATGAAACAGAATAAAAACTTTCACTTTATAGACTGATTCATTCAGTTATTCATTATTATTCATGTTTTTGTCAACAGTCATATATGCTGAAGTTTATTTTGCTGTGTGTTCGTTGTGACTTGTGCACTTATTTAAGTTGTGTTCATGTGAGTTGTGGGATGGTTTGTATACACACACCTGTCCTGCCTCAGCCTCGTTAGTCCTGCCCCGCCCCCTGTGACTTTCCAGCCAATCAGCTCCTTTCCTGTTCTCCTGTCCCACCTGCACCTCGTCCCCTCGTCAGTTCAGTTTGTATTTCAGTCCTGTGTTTCAGTTCAGTTTAGTCTGGTCTGCCTGCTCTTCTGTGTCCTGTTACTGAGTTGTTAAATATATTCTTCAGTTCCTTTTTCCTGATGTGTCCTGTGTTTGGGTTCATCTGATCCACACTTCATGACACAAACAAACACAATGATTAGTCAGGTGTCTTGCTAACTACTAAAACAAATGTTAGCTGGGCTCCACGTTCAGGGGCAGAGTTTAATTTGGGGGCTGCAGGCTAACACAGTCTTACTTTATTTTCTAACTGGGAATACTGGCAGTGGAAGAAGTACACAAAACCTTTTTCTGAAGTAAAACTACTAACAGTAAAACTATTAATACTACACAGAAGTACTGTCTTATGTGAAGAGTGAAAGATATTATCAGCACAATGTACTTATAATTACTGAATGTCTGTTTAAGATGGAGCTTTTAATTCTAAATATTTTATATAATGCTGGATAGTTTAATGAATAATAATGCATCATATCTTTAATTGTTGTGAGTAAAATCAATCTGCAGCGTAACCAGTAACATTTGTCTGTCAGGTAAATGCAGTGGTACAATGTTTACAGGTATACAGGTGTATATATTTTAAGTGCTTTGGGGCCTTTTTGTAAGTTATTTCGGGGTACAAGAGTTAGAACAGTAACACAATTCAATATTTTTCATATTTAAACCCAGCTCATAAAATTCACCTCTGAATAGCAGCAGTGACGTTCCCTCCATGTCTGCTCCGTTCTCCCTCCACGCCGCCTGCTCTCGGCTCCCGTTGTCTTGCGGCCGCCGCGGCCTTCTCTCCAGCGCTCCGCTCATTCAGGGGGAAACAAAAAAGAACCGCGAGCACGCTGTAGACACAGCAGCTCTAATTAGCCAACACTTGCACTTGCTCTCTGTTTAATTGTTGTTCCCTCTTCCTGCATCCCAAACCTGTTCCTGTTTAGCTGATTAGTGCACTCAGGGGCACTCCAGGGGAAAAACACAGAATCCCATAAAATCACACCAATCAAATAAAACTGAATTGATTAAAAGGGTTTTTTTTTTAAACACAAGGCTGACTATAAAGGGTGGTTAACGTACTAACGGACCCCTTCTTACACATGCAAATAGTACACGTGCACTGCGTGTGCCCTCCCCAAGGCACTAACTGAACAATTAACACAGGAAGACATGATTAAAACTGGGAACGTGTATTTTTAATTTCACTGCCCTCTTCTATGCTGATTGGGTCGGCTCTCACACAGCAGATGTTTTTCATGTCACCTGTAAGTAAAGCCACAGAACACGTAGTTACTGAGACCGCAGCCTGTATATAATATAAAGATGGATGAAGCAAGATGTGTCAACCGGTTTCATTGGAGCGCGGTTTGAGGTCCAGAGCTGCAGCTTCTGGTCGGCACCATCTTTTCCGTTTGGAGCCAGGAGCTTCCAGATAAGGAGCGCAGGGTTTTACCTTTCAGCCTCTGGAAACACGCCTCGCTACCTCAGACTCACCGAGCGCTGTGCGCTTGGGCTAACGTTAGCTACTTTAGCTAAACTGTGCTAACAGGGCAGGTATCATAATAAAGTAACATTAAACTTAGTGAAATATTGTGATAGTAGTCCGACTCAGTGTGAGTCCCAGAGCCAACTGTCAATCACAGCTGTCAATCAACGCACACACAGCAGACATCAAAGCTACGATAAGTCTTCAAATCTTATTAACAGATCAATAATTTCTAAAATGACCAGCAGCACACTTATTAGAGGGCCTGAATTTAGAGACTGAGACCAGAATGACTGATTGAAAACAATGAGGCTTTTTGAATGGGAGTCAGTTGGAGCAGCTAGCGGCCATCAGCAGCACTTTAAGGTGCTTCAGCCTCAAGACATGGCAGCTGCTGATTGGCTGTGAAATGCGAACTCTTCCCTTTGGAGGTAACAGGTTACTACTGCAGTCAGTCAGCAGAGCAGACAAACTGTTTACTCCATCTTTTGCTTTTGCTCGTGTGTTTGGTTTGTAGTTGTCTCACATCTTTTAGGAGTAGTTTGGTAACTTCAGTATCTGTGAAAGCAAACTTGAATCGTGCTGTAGAGAGGAGACTGCCTGCGGTGTATCTGTGGGGGGGGGGGGGGGTCGGCTCCTGCTGATGATCTACTAATGACAAATGGATGGAACGAGCCGGAGGAGCCCGTGGTGCAGAGCCAGCCGTGTGAAGTCAAGTGCAAAATTGATATTTGAGGCCAGCTGATGCATTGTGGGAACCAGGTCTGCTCCGTGTCACTGCGATACTACAACGAATCTGTTTTTATCACAGCTTCATCCACAGAGGCGTTTTCTCTGCTCCTCACTGTGTGACCAAGGTGAGGGAATTGTCCTTAGAAAACACTTTCACAGCTGCAGGGAGGATGTTCATGACACGGTGGAGAGTTTAGACATCTGTAAAATTACTCTGAACCACTGATGTGACTCAAATGAACGTTAGCATATAGATGACCTGGACATTTCTGGTGCGATAGAGGCTGCAGCCCCTTTTTTACCCAGAGGAGTGTGAGAGAAAGAAACAAGGGAAGTGGTTAAAAACGTCAGATTGGTCAGTGGTATCAAAACCTTGAATGTTTGAGATTCATGAAGCTTCTAGATTCTGACAAATTCCCATCGTTCAGAATAGACTTTCCTTTGGCTGCGTTCAGAAGTCTGACAGATAACTACTAACTTTCTCTGAGCTGGCAAAACTGAAGCCAGTTGCAGGTATTTTACAGTGACAAGGAGATCCAAGGTGGCAGAATTAAGCTTTGTGATTCATTAGTCAGTGAAAGCCAGCGGACTGAATGATGCAATGCCTGAATTGTACAGACTCTCTCTCATTGCCACAATCGGGGTTACATCTGCTGGGGTTGAGTTTCTCTTGTCTGAAAAGACTGAAAAGTTACACAAGAGGACAAAAATGACTGAGGAGTTTGGACATCTTTGCAAATCTTAGAAATAATCCTCACTGGTATGAAAAGAGCATAAACATCTTTGCAGCACAGATTTCTAGAAGGATGAACTTCTCTTGTTGCTCTGCCCCTCTCTCATGGTCCTGATGATAACAGCCACTCTGCCTCGTGACCTTACAAGATCCAAAGAAAAAGTGAGTATTCATAGCTCCATTAGTTTTTTTTCCGCAGTGCATTTTCAATCACTATTAAACTGCCAAAGTGTGATTTGTTTGATATTTTACTGACTAGACTTCTTCTGACCTTACGAGATCCAAAGACAGCAGCCTTTACTTCTCTCTTGTTGTTGGACTGAATGCAGCAACAGGCCTCACAGCAGCTACAAAGATAATCTCCCAACATGTAAAGTGAGTGAAAGAACTCATAACACACTTCATTTTAGCTTTGTTTTTAATAATTCCACATTTTCATGGTTTTTAAATCAGAGGTGTTGTGTGTAACGTCCTGGACGCTGCGTCTCCTGTCGTTGGACTGACAGGCTTTTAGTAACACATCACGCACACGAGGTTCATTCCCATCCAGAGCTGCAGTGATTAGATGTCTTTCCCTCATTAACTGACCCCTTTATTTATATTCATCCTTTGTGTTGTAACATGATATATGACGATATGATATTTGGTCCTTATGGAAGATGGGGATAAACATCAGGTGCATTACGTTTTGCTACATTTGAACATAAGAACATAATATAACTTAACATAAAGTAGAGATAAAAAGCCAACTAGTGGGTTGGTTTTCTCCCTAATTTTGAGTCTCCAGCTGCCACTGGTCAACAGGTGGGAGGAGGGTCAGAGATAAGAGGCCATGAAACCAAGACTAAGTGAGGTCGAGGAAGGCCCAAGACGAAGGCTAAAAAAACAAAAACAATACAATACAGTGCGATACAATTAGTTCCCAGGTTGACACTTCTCCCTTTAAATATGTTCAAAGGGTCCCCAGAGAGAGAAACTTAACGGACAGACTGTACCGCATTTCTTCAAGGTGTAAACAAGAAACTGTGTCATTTAGCCATTTTAAAGCAAGGAGGGGAAACTGATATCCACTCTCAGGATAAATGTTTTTGCTATGACCATATCGAAAGAGAATATCACAAAGAGACTGTCAGGGATTAGCGGTCTATTGTATAAAACGCTGTAGAAATGAAAAATTTACTTATTACTGTTCTAATACAAAACTCCCTTTGGGAAACTGTTGGTTTAAGGCAGTTAGTGATTTGAGTGGAACTGAATGTTAATCTGTTTTATGTATTGAACCTTTTGAAGACTTTGGATTTTAGCCCTGTATGTATTTCTGTTTGATCTTTTTCTGTAAAATAATTAATTATATTATTTATTAAAGAAAGTATAGCCTTAACTGGAAGGTGTCTTAATTTGAAATGTAATTTTGACTATTTTGAATGAAATTCATAATGTTAATGAAAACATGGAACAGCTGCTTTAAGTTTGGAACTTATGAGCTTAATTCTTCCTCGTGACCTTTTTATAGGCCAACGAATCTCTGAAAATTGGATTAAAACTGAACCATGTTTTTGTTCTGTTTTAATTCTGCAGTTATTGTCTGATGTCGCCTTCAGAGGTCAGACAGGATATGTTGTTAAAAGTGTCGACATTATAATCTGTTACTGTGTTTTTAACTGTAGCATCTGAGTATCTGCAACTTTTGATGTTTATGTATGTGTATATGAATCTATATATTTTATATATATGACCTAATTGTTATTGAATGCAGTTGGAAATAAATTTGACATTTTTACACGAGTTTTTAAAAAGTTGATTACATTTCTCTAGTGGTCATTTAAGTACACATGTGAATACATCTTTGCATGTATTAACAAAAGTAAAAAAGTCAAAGTAAAAGTGAACTGTTCTCTGAGATGATCGATGACTCTAAATTAAGCAGGTTTTGGTGTTTTTCCAGCTGAATAAAAACAAGTTAAACTCTCTCAGCTGATTTATTTCACACAAACCTTTATTTATTGCAGGAACTCGCGTCTTTCTGCTCTGTATGGGTTTAAAACAGAAACCTGCAGCGCCGGACACGTTTTCCTCTTGAGACCAAGCAGCCCGCCGCTTCCCTTGGCGGCCATGATGGATGATGTAGTAGAAGAACAGGATACATTTCCCAGAGGGCCGAGCGTCTCACTGCAGGTTAAACAGCGCTCAATACAGAGCTGCTTCAGAGACGTCTGATTTCTGACATTTTAGAGCAAAATGTGAAGCAGAAACAGGCAACAATGAGAGCAAATTATTAAAAAATAAGAATTTAAAAAATATAACGTAGTAATAATAACAAACTTTATCTCAGCTTTATATACAGCACAATTCATGCAGAGTGCTTCACATGAAAATTTATTTAAAAACATTAAAGTAAGAAATGTCAAATAATCATGACAATTAAAAAGGTGTGTGTGTGTGTGTGTGTGTGTGTGTCCAAACATGAAATATATTTACATCATGAGAGTAACGGATCATTTGAATATAGTGTTTTGGAAAACTAGTTTGAATAATGTAGCTAAAAGAATATAGAATTTATTGCCTTGTATGAGACGTATATTGAATCTTTTTACCCATTAATGGGTTAAGATGTTTAAGTTTTAACAAGTTTCTTTTTTTTATATAATTCTACACTTTTATTAATTTGCCCTTTGACCCTCATGTGCTCCTTCAGTGTCCACATGCTGAAAACAGCTGCATCTGAATAAGAGCAGAGTTTATTATGTGTTGATCCTAAAAGAAAGTGATCAGTTCATTTAAACGTTCACACGCAGCAACACGACTGTTCTCATAAGAAACAGACATGATGTTTCAAACACCTTCTTCATTATAAACTATTTATTCTCCTTTTAATGAGAAAATGTCCTCGTTTTAACATGAATAATCTTGTTAGAACAAGCAGTTTTTTTTCATTATGAGAAAAATGTTCTCATAACTCACAGTCCACCCACTGTCGACTGTCACTACAATAAAGGCTTAAAATGCCTCACAAATATATTTTAAAAATAATAAATAAAATCTCCACCTCTACTTTTCCATTTCAACAGTTCAAGACAGGAATTGATAGAGAAGATACTGATAAATAAAAAGAAATAAATACATCACAGAGCAGCTGTTAATTAAAATAAAAATAAGCCCACCATGCTGCAGTTTGGTTTGACTTCATCATGTCTTTATTTTGATTGGACGACCCGACCAGCAGCTCTCTGGACCCTCACCCACACTTTATTTATTAATGTGAATTATTCCCCTATGTGACATCAGTTCACATTACCATATGGTCCAATGAAAGAAACATATTTTCCCTTTTTAAAGCCGGCTGCTCGCTGACGGCGGCAGAGCGAACGACACTCAGCTCGACTCCTCACTGACTTTCTACAAAGGAGTGAATCATTTATGTTTATCTCACGTCCATCTGCACAGTTTTTATTTTATCTTTCATCAATGTTTATTTCCTTTCTTTAAAGAAATTCTGAAAGAAAGAGAAAGAAAAAGCCTTCTTAGTGCTGAAGTCCATCTGTGACAAGCAGTTCGGGTGGTCTGACATGAAAATAAAAAATGCATCTGTTCATCAGTTATTTATAGCATTTATCGGGAATATATATGCTTTGTGGAAAGAGAGGATGCATTTATAGGTATTTGTTTGTAAAGGGTAAAAGGTCGTGAGACTGACCGCCAATCAGCTGCTGAGCTCAGATGATGGAAACACGACAGTCAGGAGACACTTCAAAAAACAAAAAAAAAACCTCTGACTGGCTGCTTCTCCACAGAGCGGTGAAGTGTGAGAGTCACTGGCTCCTGACGTGTTTTTCCTTATTCTGTATTATCTGTATTATTATTATCTTATTTTTATACAGTCTATGGGCTACACAAAGCACAGCTATGCTAACGATGCTAGCCATACTAACTAGCTGTTAGCCACCGTGCAGGCTGGTAAAATGGGTCCGTTGCGTCTCTTTGTATCTGTGGGTTGGTGCTCCTGTCAGTGTCGGAGTCTCCATGTGAGACGCTTCAGTCTGTAAATGTGTGTTTTTAAAACTTATTTCGGGGCTGCGCTCGCTCTCAGTCCCCCAAGCTACTGAAATTTGGCACCGATTGATCTAACGTGAATCTGTACTCGGTAGTACCAACATAATTCAGTCGGTACCCTTAAAAGTATTGAGTTCGGTACCCAACCCTAATGATCATAACAAAAACTTAATAATAATAAAAATGATTAGGTCATGCGTGTGTTAAGTCACATTGAGGATATTGTTCGAAGAGAAATGTGACTACAGACGGAGGAAAACCTCCCACTTCACAACCCTGTTAAGAAAAAGATATTTGAACCTTAACAGGATGTTTTCTGGCTGCCATCAGATGGAAATGTTATGCATTTTCTTTGTTTTAAATATTCTAGTAAAGACTTCAAAGTTTGAATGAAGTTTGTACAACATGAGTTTGTAGCGTAAGAAGTCTGTTGTGTCTTTGTTTTATTTGGTTTTGTTGCTGATTTTGAACTCAGTCCGCTTCAGTTCTTTTAATTTTACCCCCCCAGAAAGAGAAAAGACATTATTGTTATTGCAGCGCTCCACATTGATCTCATTTTTCAAAGTTGTGATGTTACTGAGCTTCTCATTCTGAGTCCTTCAGGGGAAAAATTAATGTGAAACTCAGAATAAACTCAGTAATCAGTCAAACAAATCGGCTCTGAGTCTTCACACAGTCACACAGAAAGGAGGAAATCATTCCAGCTGTTTAATGATGTCATGTGGAGTTTATATTTTTATATTTCAGTGGAGTTTATCGCTGCAGGGCACAGCGTTCGTCTTAAAAGTGACCGCAGGAAAAATGACATAAGCTTTTTTAAAAATCCAGTAACGTCAAAGGTTTTAATTTAGGAAACAAGACATTTTAAATTTTCTGCTGAATCCAACAGATGATAAATGTGTCTGGAATTTAATTCAGCATATTAAATGGAGGGAAAACTGAGGCGGGAGAAGCTCGGGGGAGACGAGTGAAGCTCCGTCTGTGGCCTGCTGGGAGTCCGGTGCTCTCCGTCCCCGTCCACAGATGTCATGGCGGCGAGCTGGGACTCCCCCCTCAGTCCTCACCCCCCCACCCCCAGTCTTCACCCACCCTTCAACGAGCAGGTCTGACCCAGACATTAATCATCCGCAGGCAGCAGCGTCCCCACACCACGTCTCAGAGGGACCGACCCTCACTGTCGCCGCGTCCACTGAGACTCGAACCGCCGCTGTCGTACCTGTCTTCCTCCCTCCCTCCTCCTCCTCCTTCAGGGGGCTCGCCTCAGTCGCCCATTAACAACGACCCCTCCCCTCCTCGTTCTTCAGCGCTCCTTGATGTCTCTCTGTCCTCGTGACCTCACCTGTGCTGTGTCTTTAAGGTTGTCACGTGACCAGTTGCATTGACATCACGCATACAGGACAGGTTCACAATTTCTCCAGTGTGTGTTAAACAGCAGTCAGGTGTCCATATGAACAGTGAAAGAGGTTTTCCTCGCTGTAATCATTCCTCCTGTTCATACTGGATATTAAAAGATCCCCTTCAAATGTGCAAAATCCACAATTAATCAAACTTTATTCGTATAGCACCTTTCATACAGGTTAGTGCAAATTCAAAGTGCTTCAAAGATGATAATAAGACAGAACAACTGTGTACAGAAACGATTTGAGACTAATGCACACGAGAAATGCAAATTATAAAAATGTAATAAAAAAAACAAAACATATATAATATTAGTACTCAGATGTGGACTTGAGTCATTGTGACTTCTTGACTTGAGTCTGTTTTGATGATTTAAAACTTAACTTCACAGACAATAAATGACTTGTGTTCATTTCATGTTTTCAGTTTAAATATTAAATATAGAATATTAAAATGTTCAATGTTGTCAATGTTCACATTACATGGTGTCATGTTACCTGGTATGCGAGCACACGCTGGGAATGGCTTTGTCATGATTGGATAACTACCCTGTCAGTCAAGCTCCTCGCTACCTGAGAAGCGCTCGTTACAATCCTGCTATAGACTATTATTTATTTCTGATGGTTACACACACAGTATGATCAGATCTTTATACAGTCTGTGGATCAGATCATCGTCATCGTGACTGTCATCACTTTCTGATTCAAAAATTTCACGTGAAGGAAAAAGGCAAACTGCTGAATGCAAACTGCTCATCAAATATTTCTGACAGCCAGACTCCAACATGGACCTGTTTGTCATTTGAAGGCTCATTTGTGTGTCTGTGAGAGCTGATGTTAGCTAACGTTAGCCTGATATGATACATTCTGTTCTCTCACACCTGGCTGGTGTTAATCTCCCTCCATGCTATAGCAAAATGATTAATATCACTAATGTAAAACTACATTTAAGCCATAATGATCTAATATTTAACTATACTTTATTTTTGCTTCTGTTTCACTGATTTGCAGAGTAACAAAAGACGATACTGGTCTTTGCTGAGTCTACGCAGTCAGTAGTTTCTCAGTTCGTCTGAAACAGAAGGCTGTAACAAATACTACTAACAGACCTGGTGACAGGATGCAACACGCCTCTTTCAGTCACAAAGAACCAGCATTTCTGACACTTCCTGTCTGTGGCTGCACTCGACCTCACAGGTAGAATCCCTCGTTGCAAATAGTTGAAGGAAAATAAAATAGCTCCTTGCTAGTGACCATGTGTCAGTTACAGTGGATATTTGGTCAGACAGGAGAATGTGTGGCTTTTTGGGGGTCGCTGTCCATGTGTTAGCAACAACTGGGAATTCAGCTGAATTTGTACTTGCTGCTCTGCAATAGATTCAGAGGAACACACACAGGAGACAGAACATCAGAACCCTTCGAATCCATACGTGACGATGAGTGAGCATTTACTGTGTGCCACTTTTAACATCAACACCCAACACTGTGGATAAGCACAATAGCTCCCCTTTAAATATATACGATAATCAGTGTAGACAACCCCCCGCCCCATGGTGGGTTCATTCCTGATCCAAGATCTCAGGGGAGACACAACATCTGCTGAGTTTTACTGTCACTTTTAATCAGCAGTTTTTAAATGAGGTGAGGGGACGCCTGTTGTGCATTAACTGCTGTCAGAGAAAATTATTAATAAATCAGACACCGAGGGAAAACTTGCAGACGTCTGTGATCCTGAAGGAGAGAGGGGTTTCTCTCCACAGCAACAGTTTAACATCCTGAAACACACCAAACATGTTCTCACAACGTGATCTCATGGGATGGCTTATAAATAGCACGCCACTCGCATGTCATGTCTACGCATTGTAAGCTTTTTCAGTGTCATTTAACACTGCTGGTTAGGGTTAGGCACAAAAACCACTTGGTTAGGGAAAGATAATGGTTTGGGGTTAAAACAGTCAAATCTGGTAAAAATGTCCCCTTTAACGGCACTAAAATGCCTGACGTGACAGGAAGTGCTCTCCTGCTGCTTGTGCAACTTTTTGCCAACAAACTATCAGCCATCCACCCGACTCGCCTCCTGCCTCCTCCTAATAAGCCAAAATCACCTCATGAAATAAAACAGTCACATTATATCGGCATAATCCAAAATGTGTCACTTCCCGTCACTCAAACATAACGTGAAATGACACGCGAAAAGCTTAAAATGCGTTGTGATAACACGCAAAATGACTTTGAAATTGGCGTGTTTGGTGAGACCAGGCTGGTTTCATACAAACGTATAAACTTTGTGCTACATCATAAATTTCTCAAAGAACTTCAGTACAAAGTCAAGAGGTTGTGACATGTAGCACAACAAGCTAATGAAGCTAATCCAGCTAAACCACATTCCTGCACATGCTCAGTGGCGTCTCCTGAGGTTTACTATCTTATCACTGTTATTAGTCTTTGGTCGAATTAACCAGTGTGTTTACATGTACCTAAGTAACCAGGTAAACTGTGTGTGTGTGTGTGTGTGTGTGTGTGTATAATATAATATACGTCATCTGACCTGCAGCACTGCTCCAGCTCACAGTTACTACGGCTGCCAGATGGCAGCTGTCACTCAAACTAACTATAGCTCGTTTTTGGGTGACTGACATTATGACCTGTTGTGTTGTTTGAAAGTGGTTGGATAAGAGCAGTGAGCAGCTTGGTTGTTCATTGGGAAAGGATTTTGATTTCCTAATAACAAACCTGAGTATTTACAGATATCTAAATACGTGTGTGTGTAATATGAGATGCTGAACATCCAGCAGAGGGTTCAGCTTGTTAATGAGATGAACCTGCAGTCGACTGTTGGTCAGCAGATACACACTGACGCTTCACTTCCTGTCTGATAACACAAGCGGACGCCTCTCTGGAAGTCTGTGTGACCTTTCAATCTGTATGGCTGATAGTAAACCCGCCCGCCCCCCCGCGGGTGATGGAGGGACAGTGCAGCGGAGGTGTAGTAACAGGATTACAGCTGCAGGGAGGACGCAGGAAGCTCAGGTCTTTTGTTGTTGAGCAGCCAGTTGTTCCAGAGCGCAGGCGACCAAAACTGATTGATTCACAGCCGAGTGGAGACTCCTGAAAGTCACCTTCCTCTGTGAGAGGAGGAGGAGGAGGAGGAGGAAGACATTTACATCTACACTGTCCAGTCTTTACCTGAACAGCAGAAACACGGCTGAAATACAGCATTTAATATTTAATAAAAGTTCAAAGGTAAGCTTATTCCATGGTCAGATTAGTGCCTGGAAGGCGATTCATTGGTCAAAAAACCAAGAGGGAAAAAATACAAAGTCTGTGTGGATAAGTTCAGGTTTGAGAATCAAAACTTGTGAAAATTGTGCTGTATACAGTATCAAGCTACTGTGTGTGTGTGTGTGTGTGTGTGTGTGTGTGTGTGTGTGTACACAATATGGAAATATACATGCATCACATCCTGCAGACATGAAGCTCCTGAGCTTCAATTATTCTAACTGAAAACCCTCCAACACACACACACACACACACACACACACACACACACACACAGTGTGTGCTGTAACCATAATTCAGGTTAATGTGACCCGGCGTTCCTCTGCTGTGTTTGATAGTGTTTCTCATGCTAATGTTACATGTAGGATGAGAGTTTTAAGGGAAACTGCTGCATTTTTGATGCCTCCTGCATCCATTACAGCTGCTGCTCCACCTCCACTCTGAGGCTGTTTGTTAGCAGCAGCGAGGAGCTGAAGACTGAAAGTGACGGATGCTGCTGTGAGCAGAGAAATAATATCAGCCTGCTGTTTTTATCAGCGGAGACTTCCTTTAACGCTGATGTGACGCGTCCGTCCCAACACCCACATTTACAGTATTTGTAAGGAGTCAAGTGCCTACTTGTATGTACATATTTAAAGTTGGATCACATAAGCTGAACTATTCAGATTCATATAAATATTTCTATATTGATGAACACATACATTTCATAAAAGGTGTTAAGGTTCTTGCTCTGGGAGGAATCATTGGTAAAAATAAAGAGTTGTGTGTTTCTGGTGCTTTATTACACTGCTGGGTTTTCACAGGAGTCAGTGCAAAGCAGCGCTATAAGATATTTTCTGGACCACAGTTGGCTGACGTGGGGGACGTGATGGGAAACGTGAGGCTTGCTGGAAGATATTTGTAGCTCCGTTATGGAATCAGTTAATTAATACGGAAGAAAGCAGGTTGACAAGACAAATATTTATCTGGGATAAACAAATGATTGGCTCTTGGTCAGAAGACACACGTTACTCTGCAACTCTGTGTTTGCTCTGAACAAACAAACTCTGAGCACAGAGCAGCGAGCTGGTGAAATATGGACTAAACCAAAACTGTATATATATTATTTACAATGATAAATATATAGATGGAAATGATTTTGTATATAATTTGTCTAAAAAGCAAAGACTATTATTATTATTAGTATTTCACCACTTACTGTTAAAACAGGATGTTTTGTTAATCTAGAAGAAAAGCAGACTTGTTCAGTTTGAATGATAGAAAATAAGTTTTACTTTGTTTCTACCGTCCTTTTTATTGGGAACTGTACAGTACTTTGTTTACTGAGATAAAAACAGGTATTCATTTTGTAAATATGGATGATGAACAAAGACTGAGTTGGCTGTTCACATGTAAAACATAAATGAGCTGGTTACTTGGAGAAAGCCTACACATCTATATGTTTTACTGGTAGATGCATGTGTGTGTAATCCTGTGGGGGGGGGGCGTCGGCCAGGTGTATGAAATAAAAATAACCAACCAACTATTTCCTGTAACTGCCACATTGTCCAAGTGTTTAGAGGTCAATCAGAGCTCAGTGAGACGGACCTGATTACTAAAGTAATTAAGCAAGTAGGATTAATCACACAGCACTAATCACACTACAGTTACAATCAGACGACAGTAAAAACACACATTCAGGAGCTGAGAGGAGAAACAGTTACTAAAGCATTGTGTTGTTATGTAGAGGTGTATATACACAGTATATACAGAGACAAAACTGTTATTTTTAACATTTTTAAGGAAAGGATTATTTAATAATCATGCTAATAATGGGCTTTATTTCCTATTTTAAATATATATATATATATTTATAACTATTGTGTTTTACGGCATTTTAAACAATCATGCCCTGCAACAATGATCACTGTGTCAGATTAGTTGACCAGAGTCATATTTCCTGCTGTGACTCAGCCAACAGACGCGTCTGCTGAAACAAACCACCCAGCAGCTAGCCACCTCAAAGCAGCCTTAATTATGCATAACTTTAAAATAAAATTTAAACAGGTGAGTTATTAAAAAATTCAGTTTTGCAAAGCTGAGTTATGTTACAGATTTCTACTGCTGCACAAAATGAAGTTTATTATCCAGTTTTGTAAACTTTATACTTATATTTTATATCAAAGTAATTAAAAGCAAAAACATCTCTAGTATCTTTACTTTAACTATTAATTAATATCTGTATGACAGTCAGAGAATTGCACCGTACAATCCATCCTGTTCTCTTGTTTGAATCTTCAGCTTCGTGGTTAAATCCATCTGCTTCTCGCTCATGCAGACTGTGACAGCAGTAGTCTTGTTTCTGTCAGCTCTGCTCACTGCTCTGATCATCCAGTACATCTGATTTCAGAATAAGTCTTTAGTTTGTTTTCCTCTGACTGAGCTTAAACAACAACCCTGTTCCAGATTCCCACACTGGTCTTTATTTCTGAGAAACACGGCTGGAATATCAAATGTGAGGAGCTGAAGGAGACACACACACACACACACACACACACAGCAGACCAACACTCTCACAACACGGGTCACATTTTAATGGCATCATGTCAGGGAGGCCGGCAGGGTTTAATAGAGCTCTGTGGAGCTTTGCCAAGTCTGGTTTAACATTCACAGACTGGTTCACAGCCACAGACACACAGGGAGTTTATTTCAGGGTCGCCAGGCTCCAAAAGGAAAACAGCTCGAATGAGTTTATGCTGAGAAAAAGCAGAAATAATGTTCTTTAAATCAATGTATAAAGTGACAGCGCATCATAATCTTCATTTATTACAGCAAGTACTCAACAAAGTATTTGAGGGCAACCTGGTCTCTTTGAAATTAGGTTTATATACAGTATCAAAGGTTTGGACTCACTTTCTCATTCTGACTGGTGCTGTTCCACTAAATGGTTTCTCCAATTATGTCACGTTGATAAATGTAATTGCTGCTTCAATTAGGTTCTTTTTTTCTGAACAAATAAAGCACTGCATTTAAATATCACACTGAGGTCAGAGGAAGGTCATCCTGAGTCCTGTGTGTGTTCAGGTTTGGTTCAGGTTAGTGAAAGATGCTGCTGTGGCTTAAATGTTCAGAAACATGTTGAGACTTTTTTCTGTATTAAACAGAGACCATGATCTTTGTCTGACCTTAACCAAGAGCTGCCAGAGTCTGAACACAACCAGGAACACTTTCATACTGCTGTAGTTTCTACCAGCTGACATTTTACTGCAACATCACACATTTTACTGCAACATCACAGATTTTACTGCAACATCAGAGATTTTACTGTAACATCAGAGATTTTACTGCAACATCACACATTTCACTGCAACATCACAGATTTTACTGCAACATCACAGATTTTACTGTAACATCAGAGATGTTGATGGAAAAAACAACCAGGTATGTTGTCTCTTAACATTGCAAGTCTGTGGATTCAGTTGAAGCCCCACAGGAACGGTGCTGGGCTTTGAAGCCAATTTGACATAGTGGCCAGATCCTCACGTGATGCTATTGGGCCCAAAAAAACGTTCATAGGATTGAACGGGGCCCCGCCTCTGACGCTGTACCCAGTTCTCTTTATACATCCAAAAAAAAAACCAAACAAACACACAAATGTCCCAGAGTGACCTCGTGCACCATAACTTCAGCTTCAGCCATCAAGCTTCTATACCCAAATATTTCTGAGCCATTTACAGATGTGAGGGGGATTTAACAAAAATGAGCAACTGATTATTATTTTCCTCATCAATTAATGTGCGGATTATTTTCTGAAATACACACACACACACACACACACACACACACACACACACAGGGAGTCCCAGCAGCAGAGGTGTAATAAAAGCTGTTAATGTATTCAGGCTGTTAGTGATGTTAAATGGAGCCTGACTGGCTGACATCAGCTCTGCTCCCTGCAGCTGTGAGGACGGACAGAGAGAGTTTGTGATATTACTCATTACTTAAGCATTACATCACTCTTTATTATGTGTTTAATACGATGAACTGTACTGACTGATGTATTTGTAAATGATTCATTTTGGAAGAAATCCTTTAAAAAGCTGCATATTTTTTTACCGTGTCACTTCTTTTTAGTTGCAGTCAGCTGGACTCCTGCTCTGCTTTCTGAAAGAAGAAGATTCACTCCGTCCACATGTTCCTCCTCTGGACTCGTAGACTAAATACAGAAACATGCTCATAATCATGTCAAGCCTGCGAGGGCACTGGGCTGAGAGGGGAAATAATGCGCTATGAGCGACAGGGCTGCAACTCTCCTAGAAATGACCTTCGTTTCCCAGTGACGCTGTGTTAACAGACATAATCTCTGCCTGGATGATGTTCACAGTAACATTTAGTGGAATGAATGAAGCTACGTTTCTCTCTGGCTCTGCAGTGGGAGGGGGGAGGTCGGGGTGGATGGGGGGCGTACAAGCTGCAGGACTCTGACACAACCAGCAACACTTTCACACTGCTGTAGTTTCTACTGGCAGATATTTTAATGCATCAGATACATCAGAACCAGGTACATTGTCTGAACATTTCACTTTTTGCAACTTGCCAAATACGTTAATTAACAACATTTTCTCATTATGTTGAGAGAAAACGTCATTGAGCAGCAAATGTTTTTTCTGTTGCCCTCGTAACATCTCAAAATGTTTTTTGAACTGTTCTTCACCTGAACCTTATATTACTTATTATTACTTTCATTCCTTTTATAATTTCATATCTATTCTGCTATAAATGAAATTCTCTGGAAGTCCACAGAAGGTGGTCTTTAGGCTGCTTGTGGATTTGGACTGCTCAGTCTAGGAGTCTGCAGGTGCTGGGAAGTCCAGACATTATCAATTCATCCCGTCCGGTCTTTTATATGAATAACAAAGTGTCGACAGTATCATTCAGCTGCTGCTCCAAATAAAAAAACCCACAGCGACGGCTTCCTGTCTGCTCCTGAGTTTAATAAACAGGTGATGTAGAGGAGGAGATTTCCTGCTCTGAGGGTAAAAGTGGGCTAATAGTGCTGAGGAGGAGAAGTAGGCCAGAATATAAAGTTAATAAATAAAAGAGGATAATGTAAGAGCAGTGAAGCCTCAGAGAGCTCAGCCTACATTCTGCTCAGTATTTTTAGTTCATCTGAAGCCTGAAAACTGACACATTCACCCGAAGACTTCAGCTCTGATCGCAGGAAAACGTCTGGAAACGTCTGAGAGCTTCTGTTTGACACGGAGACGACTGAGTCTGTAACACCTGTCAGTCTGAGCTCCTGAGGAACGAGCTGTGGATACACAAACACGTGTGTGTGTGTGTGTGTGTGTGTGTGTGTGTGTTCACAGTAAACCACATTGAGGCTGCAGTTACAAATCGTTTTCTTTGTGCTCTCTGTGTTATCTGAAGGTCAGGACTTAATTATATTGTTTAGATATCAAATCATTATCCTATTAAAGCTGTGAAAAAGCTGAACTGTCATAGCACAGATAAATAAGATTTAACCTTGATAATGTTTTTAGATAATGACATAAGTTGTGATCTCAGCGGTGGTTTGATATCTTCAGATAACGAGGTAATTAATCACAGTTTTTCAGTAGAGAGATGAGATGAAACATGATTGAACTTTTCTGTTTAATGAAAAACATGTGACATAATGACATAATGACATGATGACATGATGACATGATGACATGATGACATGATGACATGGTGACATGGTGACATGGTGACATGGTGACAGACAGAGAGACTGAATAAGGCCATGACCTACAGACACACAGCAATCTGGAGTTTGGTGTACAAACCTACAATAACTGAAGGAAACTCGATACCACTCGCTAATAAAAGGCTTTATTATTATTAATAAATCATAGTCACTAATGCTTTATAGAGCAGTTAAAAGCCATTTAACTTTTAGGCAGGTTGTGTTCATCAACATGTCACTGGATTTGTCTTTTTAGCTTTTTAAATCAGGTCTCTGACAGTCTGGAAAAGAGCTGTTAATTAACAACTTATTAACATTTACAACTGCAGACTTGATGGATTAATGTAAGAAAGCTTTTTAATGATGTACTAATATTAAAACTGCAGACAGTCACACCAAACCATGTTGTTAGCAGTAATTATCTGATTTGGCTTCTATGTTTATGATCAAACCGCCTCCTTCATCAGTAACTATCTACAACTATAACTCAATAACAGCTATTAACACTAATAATAATGCATTTAACAGCAATATTGAACAAGCAAATGTCACTAAAAAGGCTTTAAACTCAGGGCTAACATTAGCTGGTCAGCTAGCAGCATGGCTGATTATTTATAGTGAAGTAAAGAAAGTCACAAACATGTTGCTGCTGTTTTTATTTACAACATTTAGCTGCTGACTCTAAAACATCTCCTCATGTCCATCCTGTTCTGTAGGACGCATTTCACTGCTGCAACTTAGTTTTGAGAAAAACAATAATTTAGCTGCTAATAACAGCAAAGGACAACAAGCTAACACTAGTGTTAATTACTGTATTGACCCGAATATAAGACGATATTTTATTCTGTAGGTACGGTAGATATTTAAGGAGCCCCTAAAGTCCTGAAAAGTGATACTTTTTAATCTTATGCCAACAAGTGATTTTATTGTGTGCACAAGATAATTTACTGTAAATTCATATGTGTCTGCAGCTCGCCAGCAGATGCACACAGCCGTCATATAACGGCGAGAACTCAGCTAACCAAAAATTTATTTTCACCTCAGAATGTCACATGATGAAATTCTTTGTTTTTTATCCTACTGAAACATTCAATGTGCTAGTTTGCATTTTTGTCTTGTAGCTTCACCCAAAAAAAGATTTAGTAATAAGTTCTCAGGTGTTATAAAATAATTGCTTAATAGTCACAGACACTGATAAATCATCAGGCCTGCAGTTATAAGTCATTAATAAAGAGTTAAATGTTTCACTCATATGGATTTACAGTAAATTATCTTCTGCGCACAAGATAAACAGTGATCACCTTTAGGAGCTCTGTTGATCTTCTTGAATTAAGAAAGAACTGGTGTAAAACTAGTGAGTTTCTTCCAGTCTGGTTATAGTGAGTCTGTTGTCAGTCAGCTCAGTTTAACCTGCAGGAGTTTCTGAAGGCTCATGTTACGTGTTTTTCTGCCACGCAGGAAATAAATTAATGACGAGTGGAAACGACGTCTTTACTGCAGAAACTGTCGGAGAAAATCATTTTTCCAAAAACAAGTGTTGGAAAAGGAGAGTCATCAATAATAATCAGAGTCGCCTTATATTTGGGCCAATACGGTAAACGGGCTGCATTTATATAGCGCCGCTCTAGTCTTCTGACCACTCTACTACATGCCAACATTCACCCGTTCACACACACACATTCATACACTGATGGCAGAAGCTGCCATGCAAGGTCCCAACCTGCTCACCAGGAGTTACTTGTGGCTTTACTAGTTAAAAGCTGAGTCGTTTACAATCCATTCATGTCATGAGCTGAGGTTGGTTATTCGTACGTCAAACTGCAGTTAATGATTCTACACGACGTCCACAGCCGCAGCTGAGTGAAATACAAATAAAAACATACAGAAAGTTTGTTTATATAGGCTACTATATTATTAAGGCTAGACACTTGTGAAGATGGAACTGAACAATCTCTAAAGCCATCCAATGCAACGTAATTGGAAAAACAATTTAGGTGTACATGAACATAATTTCTAGGTGACAGGGTTGAATTTTCCTGGTAAACCAGAAGTGTAGGTATTAGTAGTTTATAACTGGTCTATAAAGCATTAGCAAATGATTTGCTAACCATTAATACAACTAAAGGTTCACTTATCAGAAAGTGGTATCACAAACTTTTCCATCGTCTCTGCTGAGAAACAATATGACTCTGAAACTGTAAGCAAGCTTTGAGCAGCAGCAATGTTCAAAATGCTGCAGCCGGCTGTGAATCTAATTTATGATGAGCAACATGAGTGTTAAATAAGATTTTCTACAAAGATGCAACATATAAAATTGTTAAATATAGAACTTTACGCTTTTGAAAATACATTTAATGCTTCTATCCGCCAAACAGACACAACAGCTTGGCTTCTAGTGTGAAATGGTTTGTGTTTAGTTTCATTAAAACCTGCGATGCTGACTGCATGTTGTCCAGAGGTGGCGCTGGAAAATGTAAAAACTGATTTAATGCATGATGTAGTCTGGTGGAGAAGAGCCAGAGATCATTTATTCTGCTGTTTCTATGATAAAAAGTGGAACCTTTGCACACTGATACCAAACATGGAGAATTTTTAAAGTTGGAAGTTGTGTAAGTGGTCGTCTGTCCACTGGGAGGCGCCGTGCTGCAACAGCATGCTTGAGTTTAATGAACTTATCAGAGGTGAAAAATGATTGTTGCCAAAAAAATATCTGATGTCATTTATATTTTAAATCAGTGGTTGTTTCATTCACGCTTCACCATCAGTGGCTCTGGATCACCATCTGGGCTCCAAAATCCCAGGTTGACTCCACATCACCTGCGTCTACATAATTAGATCAATCGACAGGTCCTCCATCCTCCATCTTGTAGTCCTGGTCTTGAAGAAGGACTCTGTGTCAAAATCTACTTTTAAAACTTTAAAGGATCATTCTGGCGATTTTCTATATTTTTCTTCTTGTCAACAAATATCATGTTTGGATCCAAACCAACAATGAACTGATCTACTAACAAGTACTGTGTGTGTATCAAAGCCTGATATATCTTATTCCTCTGTTGTTGTTATAAACCATTAAAAACAGGTCAGTGAGTCACACCGCTGCACTGGGTCACATGTTCCTTCATCATGAAGAGTTTGGTCACGTTAGTTTGTTTAGAAACAGTTTAGTACAAAGTTAAGACTTTGTGATATGTAGCACAACAAGCTAGCAGAGCCGTGTCAACAGAGGAATAAGATATATCAGGCTTTGATACACACACAATACTGTTAGTAGATCAGTTCATTGTTGGTTTGGATCCAAACATGAGATTTGTTGACAAGAAGAAAAATATAGAAAATCAGCAGAGTTATAGTTTTAGTTTATATTGATCACATTAAGTTGTGTTTTATTGAATTGCACACTGGGGACAAGGTGGTATTATTCCATCACAGCAGGACTGTAAGGCTGCAACCAACACTCTCGTTATCAACAGGTCTGAATTATTTTCTTTATTAATCAATTGATTGTTCAGTTTATAAAATGTCAGAAAACGGTGATCAATGCTGATCATTATTCCCTGAAGCCAAGTTAACATATGTCTGACAGTAAAACCTGAAAGTTTACTATCATGGAAAACTGGGAAAACTCGCAAATATTCCCATCTGAGAAGCTGCTACAAGAGAAGTTTGTTTTGCATTTTTGTGTTAAAAATGACTTAAACTATTAATCAGTTATCAAAATTGTTGCTAATTAATTTCTGCCAATCGACTAATCATCTAATCATTTTAGCTCTAGAGTGCTACCGTGTATATTGGGGATCAATAACAACAACAGACGTTTGTCTCGGGGTCCATCAGTCACTGTATAAATAAAACTGACCTGACTCTGTGTTAAAGCTGCTTATGGAAAATAAACAAAACATAAAACAATTCTCATGATTCAAACAGCATCTAAATGTGATGCAAAACGGGAAATGCAACACAAAATTAAGTAATTTTAAGTCAGTTTTCATGCAGTTTTATTAAATATTTTAGGATAAATTGCATTTTCTGAGGTTTGTTTAGTGTTTGTGTTTAATCTGTATGTGTAACTGTATGAAGTTCATTTACATAATGTTTTATAAAAGTACATTCACCTGCATGTCAGCTGTTATTCTTGCCCTGTTTGACTGACAGTTCTCTCTGACTGCCTCAAATCTTTAAAATGTCTTCACGTCTGATAAAAGTGAGCAAAGTTTTATTTTCTGATATGATTTTTCACCTTTTCCACCAGACTGACAGCGAGACTGTCCCAACACAAACAGCTTCATCTCCCCTCATACAGATACATGTTTTATCATTAACTTGTATACAATAATACTTTGCTCTGTTAAGTCACTTGAAATGTCACTTTGTGTTCATTTCTTTACACGGATATGGTGGCGTGGGGGGGGGGGGGGGGGTCTCTGAAAGTCTCATCGTTGGCTCTGTTCATCTTTGGTCTGTAAAAACGAAACAGAGTTTTGTGCCAAACAAAAGAAATCGCTCCAGCAGCTCGCCATAATCCGCTGTTCAAATCTCCTGGAAAATAAACGGAGTCACTTTCTTCCCAGTAAGAAGAACTTTAGGCTGCGACAGTTTCAACAGTTCACCGGGCGTGAAGCAGGGAGTGCTGATGCCTCGCCCTCCAGCTCATAATGGCGGCGGCGAATGCTCCGCTCTGCGATGAAGGCGATGGATGATGGGAACGGTTCTCTCTCTGGGGAGTCTGTCCTCGCCGCCGCTGTCAGGAGACCTGCAGGACAGAAATAAGCAGCGTTAGGAGAGAATCAGACCAATCTGTGTGGAGACCATCGAGAAAATACTGAGCTACATGAGCCTGATGAGGTCATACTTCAGTATGAAAAAGTAGCTGAGAAACAATGAACACTGCACTCACCATCTGCAGTAATAATAAAATAATATCTTTATTTTTACAGCACTTATCAAAACAAAGTTACAAAGTGCTTCACATAGAATCACATAAAACACAACAATAAAATAAAACTAGCCTCACAATAAATAAAAACAGCACTTTATTGGAAATGAAGTGTTGAAGTCGACTGAAGTAGAGACACTGCCTGAGACTAAAAACCCTCCACAGCAGCTCCGTCTGACGTCTCAGCTTCATGTTTCCTTCCAGCTGGTGTCGGCGAGCGTCTGGAGTCGAGCGACTCTGCTGGGCTTCATTAGAGGAAACAAGCTTCACACAGACCACTGAATTAAAAACCACACCGTCCTTCATCTAATTAATGCAGCAGAGCTGGAATTCACAGTGAACACAGTCGCTGACAGGATGGGAATTTATGCAACAACACGTCTGTGCATGTTAGAGACACAGAGAGAGAGACGGGAGGTAATGAGCTCAAATATCGACTAACATCATGAACATAGAACTGACTGCCAGAGCTGGAAAGTAACTAAGTACATTCACTCAAGTACTGTACTTAAGTAATTGAGGTACTTGTACTTTACTTGAGTATTTCCATGTGATGCTACTTTATACTTCCACTCCACTACAAAAAGGGAAATATTGTACTTTCTACTCCACTACATTTATTTGACAGCTTTAGTTCCTTTTCAGGTTAGAATTTATTGATAAGTTTATAAATGACTTGTGGCCCTTTACAAAAACTCAGTGTGTATTTGTCTCTCTGTCATGTTTCAGATGTCTCTGAGTTGTTTGCAGTTCCACCAAAGAGACATTTCCCCTCACATGGTTTCACATTAATAACTGTTTGAGGCCCAAAGAGGTAAAACTCTCCAATATTTCACAAAAACACAAAGATTAAAGAAAAGTTCTGAAAGGTTTAAATTTCTGTAGCAGAACTTTGTTTTTTCTTCTTTTCTACCCTATCTATCATCTAGACCTCTGAGATTTATCTCATGACCCTCACAAAGCAGCTCAAACTAGCTCCACCTCGAGCAGATACAACAGTAAAATGCTGCTTACGCACTGACTCATCAGTATTAATAATGTACTTTATTAAATGTATTTAATATATCAATTACAGCCTGATTTTCTGCAGAACAGGTACTTTTACTGTACTATGTTTAGCTGGTAATACTTCTATACTTTAGCTGGTCCACCTTAAAGGTCAGTCCACCTTAAGTGAGCCTGGTTAGGTTGTCGCTAACTTCAGCGCTACATAACGTGTTGCTACATAACGTGATGCTACATAACATGATGCTACATAACGTGATGCTACATCACATGATGCTACATAACGTGTTGCTACATAACGTGTTGCTACATAACGTGATGCTACATAACGTGATGCTACATCACATGATGCTACATAACGTGTTGCTACATAACGTGATGCTACATAACGTGATGCTACATAACGTGTTGCTACATAACGTGATGCTACATAACGTGTTGCTACATAACGTGATGCTACATAACGTGATGCTACATAACGTGTTGCTACATAACGTATTGCTACATAACGTGATGCTTCATAACGTGATGCTACATAACGTGATGCTACATAACGTGTTGCTACATAACGTGTTGCTATATAACGTGATGCTACATAACGTGTTGCTACATAACGTGTTGCTACATAACGTGATGCTACATAACGTGTTGCTACATAACGTGATGCTACATAACGTGTTGCTACATAACGTGTTGCTATATAACGTGATGCTACATAACGTGTTGCTACATAACGTGTTGCTACATAACGTGATGCTACATAACGTGTTGCTACATAACGTGATGCTACATAACGTGTTGCTACATAACGTGTTGCTACATAACGTGATGCTACATAACGTGATGCTACATAACGTGATGCTACATCGCATGATGCTACATAACGTGTTGCTATATAACGTGATGCTACATAACGTGTTGCTACATAACGTGTTGCTACATAACGTGATGCTACATAACGTGATGCTACATAACGTGTTGCTACATAACGTGTTGCTACATAACGTGATGCTACATAACGTGATGCTACATCGCATGATGCTACATAACGTGTTGCTACATAACGTGTTGCTACATAACGTGATGCTACATAACGTGATGCTACATCGCATGATGCTACATAACATGTTGCTACATAACGTGATGCTACATAACATGATGCTACATAACGTGATGCTACATCGCATGATGCTACATAACGTGTTGCTATATAACGTGATGCTACATAACGTGATGCTACATAACGTGATGCTACATCGCATGATGCTACATAACGTGTTGCTATATAACGTGATGCTACATAACGTGTTGCTACATAACGTGTTGCTACATAACGTGATGCTACATAACGTGATGCTACATAACGTGTTGCTACATAACGTGTTGCTACATAACGTGATGCTACATAACGTGATGCTACATCGCATGATGCTACATAATGTGTTGCTACATAACGTGTTGCTACATAATGTGATGCTACATAACGTGACACAGGTGTTCATTATTTTAACCTTACCAGTACACAGTGTAGGGGCACAATATCCAGCAGTAAATGTAGGGAAGATTCAGCCTGCTGGCCAGCAGTTACTGCCCAATGATTTTGTTGAAGGTTAAACATTTTCAGTGATAATTTTGGGGAAGCTAATCTTCCCCTAGCCTCTTAATAGCGGTGCCTATGTGCAGGATGTTTACTTGTCATAAAGTATTTTTCCATTGTGGTATTGATCTGAGTACATCTTCCATCACTGCTGACTGAACATCTTTAAAGGAGCTCCTCTGTCTCTTTTAAAACACATTTTCCTGGGTAGAAAGAAAAAGATGCAACGTGCTCCTGCTGAGTTCAACAAACACTAAAACAACTCATGTTTCTCACAGAGACCCTAACTCATATTTCCAACCTATCAATGAGAATGTCATGATCAACAGTATTGAAGGCTTCACTTAAGCCAAAATGCTTGATTAATTGTTTCTGTTTAAAGTAGTTAAAGTTAGACATTGGTCTATAGCTGGTGAAGCTAGTTGAGAAGAATATTACCCTTTTATTTTACCATTTTGGGGGGGCATTTTTGTCTTCAATGGACAGGAACAGTAAACACATGGGGATAGAGAGGGGGGGTTTATAACATGCACAAAAGGTCTTTGGTTGGAATCGAACCATGGATGTTGTGGTTATATGCTTTGCATCTTAAACACAAGATGCAAAGCAGCTACATGTTTATGAGCTTTCTTTACTTCACGTTGAATACTCAGCAGTTTTGGCTATCTAACCAGCTAATGTTACTCCTGAGTTTAAAGTGTTTCTGCTAACATTTTCTTGATCAGTATTACTATTAAATGCAATATTATACAGTAAATAATTTTATTGTTAATAATTAAAGTGTCTATTCTAGTTCTAGATAGTTACCAACGGTATGGAAAAAGTTTGCACTTTAAAAAAAACAAATTGCAGCCTGAGTCACTTGAATGCATCAGAAAACCAGTAACAAACATGTAGTGGATGCTGGCCTACCTGTAGTATTTTTCAAAACAAGACTGAACACTGAAACAGAACCACAGTCTTTATGTTGTGGGATTATTTTATTGCTCAGAGGATGATGTGAGCTCAGTGTATCACAGCAGTGGGCAAACCGAGTAGTCTTACCTCCTTTTTCCTACACAGACTTTTCATGTGTGCTGACGGCAGGAGTAACATTTCCAATGTTACAAACACACTTTCACCTCCATGTTCGCTCGGCTGTGAGCGGAGCGTTTAGGGACGGTCTGAGTGTTGATGCTGTTTCAGGGTGATGTATGGCTGTCAGTGTAATCCAACTTGTCCTTGTCTGACTCCTTCGGCTTTTTTAGGATTCCAGCTGCAGTCAAACAGGACGGACATGAATAATTCAGAGGTGAGCGGCTCAGAGGTGCTGCTGCTGCTTCTTGTGAGTCTTCACCTGGATGCAATTACAGAGTTCTGCCTTCACAGAGGGGACAGAGATGAAGCGTCCCCAGCTTGTCCCCAGAGCTTCATGTTTTTAATCAGAGACCAGACTCTGTGAGATACAGACTCTATACATGTTGGCATCAAATTAGCAGCAAATTAGCTAAAAACTCTGTAACGTTGAAAGATATCTACTTGATTTGACTCATTTGGACGCTGAAGCTTCATATTAGCTTCAGATAAACTTTGAAATCCATGTTTGCACAGAAGGAGGACTGTGGATTTTGTCCCCCATCACTTCCATTGTAAGTGCATTATGAAGGGATCTTCTAATGGTCAGTATGAACAGGAGGAATGATTACATGTAATGTAACGTCTGTGCATACTACTGGAATCAGCTGCTAAATGACTTTCTAGTGAAAGTGCTGTTACTGATGTGCATTGAGGATAAACAGCCCTAAATGTTCTTGGACGTCTTGAATGTTTGCAGAGAGGTTTCAGCTGAGCTGACCCCGGAGAGTTTCCATCTGAGCACCAAACAAGGTGATAACAAGCAGCTGTAATCTTTCTTGTTCTGAGAAAAACAATTTCACAGAATATTCAGTCTTGGGATTTGCATCATGCCGTGTTCACATTCAAAGTAAATAGTTGTCCTTCTCTCCAAGGAGAATTGGATTTTCTTCTGTGATTGAGCAGATTGTGATTTGCTCCTCTCTCTTTTTCTCCCTGTGAGAAAGAAAATAAATGCAAAGCACCTCTGCAGGTTTCAACCAGACACACACACACACAGAAACAGACAGTCAGGTAAAGTCAGACACTCTTTTCAAGGACAGTTATATTGCGGAAAGAAAAAAAAAAAGAAAACCTTCAGGTGAGCTGATGCAGCAAGAACAAGTTGTGCTTTCTGCTGCGACGCCTGATTACACCTCTGCGATGGCAAATTACACCCTCGCTCCAGACTGTAATGATCATGTTCATGTTAAATGACATGTTTAGCACTTTCAGCTGCTGCAAGCTGTTTGAACAACAGTTTTAAGCTCTTTAACTCCACCTGAACCCACATGTGGCTCCGTCTTTACAGAACAATGTTCAAACTCTCAGAACTTCATTTTAAATTCTAGTGGAAAGTGTTCAGTGATAATCTGTCAGGTTGAAAGAGACAAAAATATTTGTATTTTATTGTTTTGAGGTATTTATTTTACATTAAAACTATTTTTTAAACTTAAATTGAATTAATTAATTGAGTTTAATGTGCAGCCATCAGCTCACTGTTGGGCTCAGTGAGCATCCAGTGGCTGAAGTGGAATATAGATCAGAGCGTGTGGTCATGTCACTGGTCTCATAGCAATCACAGTGAAGCATGACAGCAATGACTCAACAAATGGAAGGAGCCTCTCCAGGAGATCATATTTTGTTGAGTGAATGAAGCAGAGTGACACAGCGTGAACACAGCTGGAATAAATCGTGATGCATTTAGAATAAAACATGAAACAGCAGTTTTGTTGGACATGTTAGAAAAGAGGCCATGATGTACAGGATTAACGAGCCCCAGCGTCTTCCCACCTCAACACCAAACAGACGAACATCAAGGTCCGAAAAATAACAGTATGAAGATCAATATGCAACAGAAAACCAATACAGGGGTCACAAGGACTAAATTAATACACAACCACAAAATTGATGAAGCTGCCAACAACCAATCGCTCCAAATAACACACAACATATCACACACTGACAGCTCAGACTGTGGAGGGATAAAAAATATAAATTACAGCTGCTTTAAACAAACATCTTCCAAAACAAACACAAAGCCATGTTGATGCTGCTGCTGCTGCTGCTGCTGCTGCTGCTGCTGATGATGATGATGATGATGATGATGATGATGATACTGATGCTGCTGCTGCTGCTACTGATGCTGCTGCTGCTGCTGCTGCTGCTGCTGCTGCTGCTGCTGCTGCTGCTGCTGCTGCTGCTGCTGATGATGATGATGATGATGATGATGATGATGATACTGATGCTGCTGCTGCTGCTACTGATGCTGCTGCTGCTGCTGCTGCTGCTGCTGCTGCTGCTGCTGCTGCTGCTGCTGCTGATGATGATGATGATGATGATACTGATGCTGCTGCTGCTGCTGCTGCTGCTGCTGCTGCTGTTATTGTTTTTGTTGTTATTGTTGTTGTTGCCTTTTGTTGTTATTGTTGTTATTGTTGTTATTGTTGCTGCTGTTGTTGTTGCTGTTATTGTTGCTATTGTTGTTGCTGTTGTTGTTGTTGTTATTGTTGCTGCTGTTGTTGTTGCTGTTGTTGTTGCTGTTGTTGTTATTGTTGTTGTGATTGTTTCTGCTGTTGTTGTTGTTGTTGCTGCTGTTGTTATTGTTGTTGTTGTTGCTGCTGTTGATGCTGCTGCTGTTGTTGCTGTTGTTGTTTTTGTTGTTATTGTTGTTGTTATTGTTGTTGCTGTTGATGCTGCTGCTGTTGTTGCTGTTCTTGTTATTGTTGTTATTGTTGTTATTGTTGCTGCTGTTGTTGCTGTTATTGTTGCTGTTGTTGTTGTTGTTATTGTTGCTGCTGTTGTTGCTGTTATTGTTGCTGCTGTTGTTGTTGATGTTGTTGTTGCTGTTGTTGTTATTGTTGTTGTTGCTGCTGTTGTTGCTGCTGTTGTTGTTGTTGTTGTGATTGTTGCTGCTGTTGTTATTGTTGTTGTTGTTGCTGCTGCTGCTGTTGTTGTTGTTGTTGTTGCTGCTGTTGTTATTGTTATTGTTGTTGTTGCTGCTGTTGTTATTGTTATTGTTGTTGTTGCTGCTGTTGCTGCTGCTGCTGTTGTTGTTGTTGTTGTGATTGTTGCTGCTGTTGTTGTTGTTGTTGTTGTTATTGTTGCTGCTGCTGTTGTTGTTGTTGTTATTGTTGTTGTTGTTGCTGCTGTTGTTATTGTTGTTGTTGTTGTTGCTGCTGCTGCTGCTGTTGTTGTTGTGATTGTTGCTGCTGCTGTTGTTGTTGTTGTGATTGTTGCTGCTGTTGTTATTGTTGTTGTTGTTGTTGTTGTTGTTGTTGTTGTTGCTGCTGCTGCCGTTAGCTTCACTCTCAGTTCTGAATATCATTTCACTGATCAGACTTGAGTAAAAACATTGTCAGGTGATCTCAGCGTCTGAACTGACTGATCTGAGCTTTAATCAGCTGAGCTGTGGTGAGTCTGGTCATTTTCCAACACTTCCTCCTGCTGTCCACTTACACCAGCAGCTGCAGACACCCACTTTAAACCGGCTCCTTGATTGGTTCCCACTGAAGCCTGATGGCCCAATGGGATCAATTAGAAGAAGAGGATAAGAACACGGGACCTGACACGCATCGCTTTCTTCTTTCCCCCAATGGGAGACAGTTTTTACTTCACAGCCAGGTGTTTGGACAAACAGATAACAGACTCAGAGTCAGCTGAGCAGACTGAATGTTTTCCTGGTTCGTGAAGAAAACTGTTTCCACCTGTGTGTCAGCAGTTTGTGTTTGTCTCTGTTTCAACATGACGATGCACTAAACCTCGATAAAGAAATCATTTCCAACCATTATCAACCAGTCTGAGTACCAGTACTGGAAAGTAACTCAGTACATTTACTCAAGTACTGTACTTAAGTACAGTTTTGAGGTACTTGTACTTTACTTGAGTATTTCCATGTGATGCTACTTTATACTTCCACTCCACTACATTTCAGAGGGAAATATTGTACTTTCTACTCCACTACATTTATTTGACAGCTTTAGTTACTTTTCAGATGAAGATTTGACACAATGGATAATATAACAAGCTTTTAAAATACAACACATTGTTAAAGATGAAACCAGTGGTTTCCAACCTTTTTGGCTTTTGACGTCTTACAAAAAGCAGTGTGTAGTCGGGGTCACATTTCAGATGTCTATGAGTTGTTAACAGCTCCACCAAATAGTGATTTTTCCCTCTAAACTTCTCACATGGTTTCATTTCAATAAATGTTCAAATGATCCAATATTTCAGCAAAAATCAAAGATTAGAGAAAAAGTCCAAAAACTTTAATTCAATACTTTAAGTACATCAAGGTCATAATACTCATGTACTTTTACTTGTAATGGAGTATTTTTACATTGCTGTATTGGTACTTTTACTGCAGTAAGCGATCTGAGTATGTCTTCCACTACTGCTGAGTACACAGAATACTTTGCATAACAAAAATTAATTGCAGGAAATATAGTTTGATTAAAAAATAAACTGGCTGTCATCAGGAAACAACTGAAACAATTAAAACCCTGCACAGTACATCAGGTTCAGGTTAGTGAAAGATGCTGCTGTGGCTTAAATGTTCAGAAACATGTTGAGACTTTTTTCTGTATTAAACAGAGACCATGATCTTTGTCTGACCTTAACCAAGAGCTGCCAGAGTCTGAACACAACCAGGAACACTTTCATACTGCTGTAGTTTCTACCAGCTGACATTAAACTGTTAGGTATAGCGGGTCTCCTCACTGAGGTGAAGGAGGGGTAAAAGTTCTGTGTGCAGCAGCAGCAGCAGCAGCAGCCTGGTGAATGAATGAGTGTGTGCTGCGTGGCGCCGTGTGCTGGACGCCTGAGGCTTTTTTTACTGAACGGGTCTGGTTCACTTTGGGTGAAATCGACTTGAAATTGTATATTAATGTGTTTCATTTATGTCTGTCACTGTTGTGTCTCTCGACATCGTTTTACAGCTCTTAATAAAGGCTGGTTGGGGCAATAGTCTTACATAAAATGAAAAGATATTATTTTGGATAATATATTATTTGGATTTTTCATTTTCACTAGATTGTGGGAGAGTCTCTTTCAACAATGGAAAGCTTTCAGCTGCTGAAAATTTAGAGAAAATCTAACGACGCATAACATCACTTGGATGTAAGACCAGACAAAACTACATACACAGTAGCTGCTGTGTGTATGTCTGCTCTAACACCGACACATGATTTAAAGGGGCCATATTATTAAAAACTCACTTTTCAGTGCTTGTGTGTATATATTTGGGTCTCCGATGTGCCTGCTAACACACAAACCATCCACTCAGTTTAGTGTGGGCTGGCTGGCTCTGTATTCATGTGATTCAACAAGCCATTCAGATTTGACGCCCCTTCTTAAGTCATTTGGGGTTTCATTGAAATTGTACCACCCCCCCCATCCCTGCCTCTGTCTGAGTCTCCACCCACTACATTTCCTGAGGTCCGCCATGTTTTTCTTGCAAGCACCAGATGAGACCTAGCTAAGCTAAATGAAGGGGAGCAGAGTCCTGCGTCACTGCTGCTGGAATAAACACCTGATTCTGCTCTGATCTGAGCACTTTATTTTTTAAACTTATGGGATTAACTCACTGCTCAACTGAGCCGGAGCTAACACCGCAGTCACACACCACCTCAGCTGCTGTAATCAATAATAAACACAGTATACAGATATCTATACAAACAATAACATCGCTGCTGTATTTATGCCTTCAGATGATGTTACTGTGAGTGTGATGGAGCAGCTACAATGTTAGCATAGCTCTGATGGATCTGAACTCCATTCAGAAAACAAACATTTTAAAAGTTGTTTGCTTGTCGTCTTGCAGACAGACCTGACAAAGCATGAATTCAGACTTTTTACAAACCGACATCATGATGTAGTTATTTTGTTTATTACAATTAAATCACAGCAAAATCTAAGTTTATTTTGGGTTCATTCAGGCTGAGCTTCAGTAACATCACTGTTGGTTGGAGACTAGTCGCTGCCTGCTGCTCGCTGACTGTTAAACACAAATGATTCTGCGGTCAAACTCGCACGAGTAACGTGAGGCGTTTGGTGTTATTAAGACCCCAGCGAACTGTGGTAACGTGTGGAAAAGAGGTATAATATGACTCCTTTAAAAAATACACAGATCATCATTAACTGGTCATCGAACTGGATTAAAATATTTAAAAAATATATTTATAATAATAATATAAAAATATTTGCTCTATTTCATGACTGTATGAACCCTGGATTAGAGTAAATTGAACCCTGGCTCAAAGAAGGAGGAGAAGAAGCAGGAGGAGGAGAAAGACGAGGGGAAGAAGGAGGAGAATGTGTCAGATTGTTCTGCAGGACAAATATTAGAAAGAAATGAAGTCAGAACAGAATCAGAGTCGACAGAAATGAGCTGAAACACATCTCAGGAGCTTCTGCTGCTTCCAGGATAAACTCAGCAGCAGGAAGCAGAGCAGGTCGCCTCCTTCCAACTTAACTGCTTCATGATGAATAGCAGCTGGTGATGACAGAAACAATGAGCTCCGTTTCTATTTATCTCACTTCCAAAGCAAAAACAAGCCAGAAATTGTTTCATTAATATTGTAAAGCTGTGGCTTCTTCAAATATTAAAGAGAGCTATGAGGCCATTTTTAATATTCTCGGAGCGTGTGGATGTAATCCTGAGAGATTATAGTCCGGCTCTGAAACACACAGGTGAGACTTCAGCTTCTCTTTAACCAAAACTTTGATCATGACACTAATATGAAACTGTTTCATCACTGAATGAGACTCACAGAGTTTAACAGTTTGTACACAGGCCTTTTTTATTATTCTGGTTCAGTTAATATCTTTAATTTTTATGAGATTTTATTATTATTGTTTCAATTTGCTGCCATGTGTGAAGCACTTTCTATCTGAGGTTTTACCAGCTGAATGAATGTTCATGTCATACCATCAAAATGTTCCATCTCACATGGGATTACACACAATAATGTGATGTATGTATAACATACATTTTCCAAAGAAAAATGAAATTATTGCTGCAAACAGACTGTATGTCATGTGGGGAAAAACATGTTTTATACAGAAGGGAAAACAATCAATAAGCCACCTATACTAACTACTATACTGACCAGGTATTGTCCAATACTCACTCCAGAGAGGAACCATTCAGGATGTTATATTTAATTCATTTCATTTATTTCTTCTAATTCTAATTTTTGCCTCATTTTCTATCCAGTTTGCTTCAGAAATGAAAGTGTTACAGTCCTGAAACCATGTAAGTAGAGTTATGTGAAGGTTTAGCTCACTGCACGTGCTGTCGTATGTTCCTCAGGTCTTAATTTAAGGCTCCTTTGTTGTTTGTTTGGTAATGCTCCTGTTACATCTTAAAAGTTATTATGGGTTCATAAAGACTTTTAAGTTAAACAGTGTAACGCTAACTCTGTATTAATATGTTGTTAGGACAGTAATCCTCGCTTAGCGTGATGCTATCAGCCAGTCCACCTGGAAACCTGTTTGCAAAAAGTAGTACATTCATTAAAGCTCTGAGCAGCAGACCAAATAAGTTTGGAGACAAATGTAATTTTCTGTTATTTGTACATGAAAAACTAAACTACAAACAGTCATATGTGCTGTTATTAGTTTGTTTGAGAGAAGACGCCCGAGGTTAAAATGATTATTAAGCCTGTTCCTGTTTACCTTACATCATGGTTAGCTGAAGGCCCAGTTCTAATAGTCACGGCTCACCACTAACTCACACAGAGCATAAATGTCAATTTCATAGTGTTTTTATCATTTCAATGTCTTCCATAAGAAAGTAATTATTTTTAGCTTTACTGAATAACCTCTTTCTGTTGTTGAGCCACACTGCTGCACTACACAGAACTACTGTCCAGAGACTGAAAACATGATGCTGTTATTAGTCTTTGGAGCCGTTTCTAAACAAACTAACATGACCAAACTCTTCATGATGAAGGAACATGTGACCCAGTGCAGCGGTGTGACTCACTGACATGTTTTTAATAGTTTTTGGACACAACAGAGGAATAAGATATATCAGACTTTGATACACACACAATACTGTTAGTAGATCAGTTCATTGTTGGTTTGGATCCAAACATGAGATTTGTTGACAAGAAGAAAAATATAGAAAATCAGCAGAATGATCCTTTAAAAGAGGTTTAGAATAAGAGAAGAAATGTTTTTACATGAAGCACAATGTTAAAAAGTGTTTCCCTTTAAGAGGAAGAGGAGATCTTTCATCAGAGCATAAATGATCCATATGTACCAACAGCTGGATCCTTTAAAGCCTCTCCATCAGTCTGTAGAGACATCAGACTGTGTGAAGACGCACTGTGAGACTTTTTCAAATCTTCATCCAGACTAATTGTAAATCACCAATTAAATCCTCTACACTGTCTGTGCGTCGCTCCTCAGGGCTGATTGAACGTCATTTGTTCCTCTGATCCGGCTCTCTGAGTTTTAATGAACGCTGACTCCTCTCCTCATGTAAACACAGTAGTGTTGCATGTCGGTCCGCCCACTCAGCGCTGCGTCTCTGTGATTTAATTTGCCTTACAGCGAGGCAATCAGATCTGCTGTCCTTCATTAGCAGAGGAGCTTGTTTGTATGAAGCTCCTTTTACAAAAATTAGATTTTCTTGTCAATATATTCAGCGGAGAGCCGGAGGTGGCAGATGCAACAACGCGCTGCCATCTTTCAACTAAATTAAGACAAGAAGAGAGAGTGTTGCTGTGTGTCAGAGCCCTGGGAGACGTTCATCTTCTCCCAGCATCCTCAGCTTCCAGTCAGAGTCGATATCTGGCTCCAGGGTGTAGAGAAGCCGCCATCCATTCATGATATCATTGCGTCAGGAATGTTTTAGAGTTTTTTATTTATGCCTTAAAGGTCAGATTCACAATGTTTCCAGTGTGTTAAACAGCAGTCAGGTGTCCATATGAACAGTGAAAGAGGTTTTCCTCGCTGTAATCATTCCTCCTGTTCATACTGGATATTAAAAGATCCCCTTCAAATGTGCTTTAATGGAAGTGATGGAGGCCAAAATCCACAGTGTGTCCACACAGTCATTTAAAAGTAGATGTGAAGCTTATATGAGGCTTCAGCAGTCTGAGTTAGTCATATCAAGTGGATATCTGCCACATTTACAGTCTTTTTAGCATCAAATTCCCTCTTTGTGTTTCCTCGGACAGTGTTTCCCTGTTGAGCTGCGGTGGAAGTATAGTAACAAAAAGAGGGACTTTGGCACTAAAAAGACTGTAACGCTGAAAGATATCTACTTGATTTGACTCATTTGGACGCTGAAGCTTCATATTAGCTTCAGATAAACTTTAAATCCATGTTTGCACAGAAGGAGGACTGTGGATTTTGTCCCCCATCACTTCCATTGTAAGTGCATTATGAAGGGATCTTCTAATGGTCAGTATGAACAGGAGGAATGATTACAGCAAGAAAAACAGGTTTCACTCTTCATTTGGGCTCCTGACTGTTGCTTTAAGACACACCTGAAACATTGTGAATGCGTCCTTTAAATGTTCTTAATATTTTTTTTAAATCAAGATTAATTGTTCATGTAAAAATAATGGTTAGTAGAGTTTTACAGGATTTATTTGTGGTTGGTTTTATGACGTGACAGCGCCATGATTAAGGTTTTGTTCGGTTTAGGGAAGCGTCATGGTTTTGGTTCAGATAGGATCCTCCTTTCCAGCTCTATATTTATGTTGTATGTATGTTATTATTTTATAGGCTGCTTTATGGTAATCTTTTGTTATGTTTAAATAACTCATGTTTCAATACTTGCTGCAGATCGTTTCACTTCCTCTTATACATTCAGGGTCATGGTGAGCAGACATGAGTTCTGGAGGACAGAAAAAGACTCTACGTGTGATTTCAGATGTCCTGACGTGTTCCAGCAGTGTTTCTTTCCGTCTGTTTCCCCAGGAGGCTGAGAGGAGACGCTCCAGCGATCTGCCTCTGAGTTTCATGAAGGAGAGCGTCTCCTCGCTCTGCTGTCCATCTTTAAAACTACAAGTTCCCAACGGAGTAAAAACTCTCCGACCGGAGCAGAGAGGAGGGAGGTGTTCTAACCGTCCTGACGTGTTTGACAGACTTCATTATTCAGAGAGCAGGCTGACTGTCTCAAACCAACCAACCGGAACGCAGGAAAGAAAAGGGAGAGGGGTTTGGTGGGGTGATGCAGGACGCTGCCAGTCAGCTTTCAGACACTCAGAGGAAACTCTCAGCTCTGACATCCAGGAAACAAACACCTGGGAGACTTTCACAGTAACCTGACTTCTTAAAGGATCATTCTGCTGATTTTCTATATTTTTCTTCCTGTCAACAAATCTCATGTTTGGATCCAAACCAACAATGAACTGATCTACTAACAAGTATTGTGTGTGTATCAAAGCCTGATATATCTTATTCCTCTGTGCTGTAGACCTCCGGTCACATGTTCCTTCATCATGAAGAGTTTGGTCATGTTAGTTTGTTTAGAAACGGCTCCAAAGACTAATAACAGCGTCATGTTTTCAGTCTCCAGAGAGTAGTTCTGTGTGAGGCAGACGCCACTGAGCATGTGCAATTTTGATCTAAAAGGCTTTAATAGTTATTTTATTAGCCCCACATTGGTGTTCTTATTTAATAATGTTTATCTATTCTTGCTGTAATCTTCCTTTATGTTCTGTAAAGCACTGAATTACTCTGGGTATGAAATGTGCTATATAAATAAACGTGCCTGCCTTTTTGTACTACATTGTAAATTTCTCAAAGAGCTTCAGTACAAAGTTAAAAAGCTTAGCAGTAAAAGCTGGATAAAGTCAACAAACTTACATGTGACTACCAGAATGTATCCCTCCGCCACAGCTCAGCGAGGAACTACAGTCTGCGGAAACAAAAGGGAATTTTGCTCTAAACTGTTCTAACGGAGACAGATGAAGCTTCGTATTAGCAGACTTGAAAAAACCCAAACGTGCCCTTTAACTCTACCAGTACAGTTTACAGCATGTTGTGAGTTTATGTCCTGTTTTTATCAGGCTGCAGACACACAGAACAGAACCAGAAACTATCACACTGTGTTTTAAAAACAAATCAACAAATCCTGTTTGGTTGATGAGGTGATATCTGCAGTGTGAGGACACTTTCTGTTAATCAGCTGCTGTGACAAGTGGCAGATGGAGAAGAGAGTGCTCATGGGTAGCAATTATTCAATCAACACACACACACACAGGCTGTGATTTTAATAAGGGCCAATAGCGTCCTCATTAGAAGATGTTATTACATTATTAGAAGCTTCAAATTAGATCTTTGATTGAAACTAAATACACAGAAGGACAGAATGATGTAAAAATACTCCATTACAAGTAAAAGTACGTAAGTATTATGAGCTTGATGTAGTTAAAGTATTGCAGTAAAAGTACGTAAGTATTATGAGCTTGATGTAGTTAAAGTATTGCAGTAAAAGTACATAAGTATTATGAGCTTGATGTAGTTAAAGTATTGCAGTAAAAGTACATAAGTATTATGAGCTTGATGTAGTTAAAGTATTGCAGTAAAAGTACATAAGTATTATGAGCTTGATGTAGTTAAAGTATTGCAGTAAAAGTACATAAGTATTATGAGCTTGATGTAGTTAAAGTATTGCAGTAAAAGTACATAAGTATTATGAGCTTGATGTAGTTAAAGTATTGCAGTAAAAGTAGTGGTTTGGTCCCTCTGACTGATATATTATTATATATGACATCATTAGATTATTAATACTGAAGCATCAGTGTTAGAGCAGCATGTTACTGTTGTAGCTGCTGGAGGTGGAGCTAGTTTCAACTACTTTATATACAGTTAGCTAGTTTAGTCCAGTGGTTCCCAACCTAGGGGTGGGGCCCCTCCAAAGGGTCAGCAGATAAATCTGAGGGGTCGTGAGATGATTAATGGGAGAGGAAAGAAGAAAAAACAAAGTTCTGATACACAAATCTGTTTTCACTTTTTGGACTTTTTCTCTAATCTTTGATTTTTGCTGAAATATTGGATCATTTGAACATTTATTGAAATGAAACCATGTGAGAAGTTTAGAGGGAAAAATCACTATTTGGTGGAGCTGTTAACAACTCATAGACATCTGAAATGTGAATAAAAATTAAATACATAAAAGGAAAGAAAACTGAATAATTCAAAATCAATTTACAAAATGAAACTAGGTGAATAAATAATGTATTTAAAAAGAAACATAAAAACAAAATAAATATGAAAAAAATCAAATTCTTTAATCTCCCTGAAAATGTGTCTCTTATTTTCTATCTACAACATATTAGTAGAAAACCTGATAATTTAAGTTTTTATAAATTATAACTGAATCAATGACTTGTCTGTGTATAAAAATATAAAAATTTTCAGTGGTGCCTCAAAAAGACAATTCATCATCATTACTTCCTCTCATGGTGACATCACACAGAGAGGGATCAATCTAAAGCATAAACCAGCAGGATGTACAGGTTCAGGTTCAGGTTCAGGTTCAGGTTCAGGTTCTCACCGTGGTGGTCTTGACTCGGCCTCCTGGTTGCGTGCAGGTCCAGCCCGACTGACTGACCAGGAGGTCGCAACCTTCATCATCCAAACACGGACTCATCGCACACCACTGACGACTACTGATGATACCAACTGAGGAGGAGGAGGAGGAGGAGGAGGAGGAGGAGGAGGGGGAGGGGAAGGAGGAGGAGGAGGGATAGGAGGGGGAGGGGAAGAGAAGAAGAAGAGCAGCAGGTGAGTTTATTAGTTTTATGTTCATTTGTATTTTGTTTGTATTGATCACTGACTCGCTGCTGAACGACAGATTCTCCTCAAACTTTCACTTTATCATAAATAATCTTATTGTGACAGTTTAAAAGTGTAACTGTGGTTTATCAAGAGCTCGCCATCATTCAAAATAAAAAAAATCATCATTTAACATTTAATCCATGATATCTAATTCTTCCATATCTGTGTTTATTTTTGTTTTATATGATTATTGCTGATCGGTGAACTCTTCTGTTCATTTTGTGTTTACACAAACCAAACTCATCCATCAGCATCTGATTCTAAGTCACATTTATTTTCTCCTTTTTTCACACGTTCACATTTTAAATATCATCCAATCTTTAAATCAGTTTAAAGTCGTTTATGCTCCTACACACAGCAGATCATGATGATTAACTTTACAGAGACAGTAAAACGGAGAGAAGAAGAAGAATATTTATATAAAAGATAATTATGAAAACTGTTAAAACTGGAAAAAGAAAACTTGTGTTGAGACTAAAGTTGTAAGACTTTTTTTTCTTTAAAAATGAAATATTATGACTTTTCCTCCATAAACTTACAACTTTAATTCATCTTTTTTCTTGAAATTGCGACTTTATTCTCATAACATTGCAAAATGTTTAACTTTTTTCTTGAAATGCTCTCAAAATATTACATATGACAATATTACACCTTTAATTCTCATATTTTCATACTTTTTTCTTTAAATATTCTCCACTTATGACTTTATTCTCAGAATCTCTGAAGAAAATGAAAAGGGGAGAACTCAGAAATTAAAGAACCAAAATAAATTCAGTACAACATCAGAGGACTGATTCTGTTTACTGTTCACACCTCCTCTTCATCACACACTCTGCTATTTATAAAGAAATAGGACATTTGCATATTGTGGCTCCCTGATTGGCCCACAGAGAGAGGAGGGGATGAAGAGGAGGAGGAGGATGAGCGGAGGCAGAGGGTACATGCCAATTCCTTTAATTGCATCCATGTTTCCCTCCAACCAACAGCAACCACATCTAGCTGCTCCAACTGACTCATTCAAAAACCTCAACTTCTCTGTAGAAATACTGAGTCAGTCATTGTTTTCAACCAGTCATTCTGGTCTCAGTCTAACAGGTTAGGACCAGCCTTCATCACAGACAGTTTGACGTTTGGCTGTTTTATGTTCCATGTTCCCGGGACACTGAATTAAATCCACGTTTCTTTTTAAATCTCGATGAACTCACAGGTCCACAGGAGGCAGGGAAAACGTCACAAAGCCTGGTTCATTACTGCTTTTATGCTGTATTCCAAACTGTAACACACATTATTACCCACTATCACACGTACACATTAAACATTAAACTATCACATGATCTTAAATAATGTTGGAACAAATATAGCATGTGATTACAACAGAAACAATTGACCAAACATCAGTATGTGCCTAAGTGGCTCTTATTTCATGAAGATTTCTCAGAAACAAAGTGTAAATACTGTGAACTGGTGTCAGAATATAAACCTGTAGTAACATCGAGGAGATGAAATGGGAACACAGAATGAGGAAGAACATGTCAGGAACCAGCAGCTCCTCACACTTCACAACTCTATAAAACCAACAGGTGACGTCACACCTCACTTCCATCTTTATATACAGGCTGCAGCCTTCTTACATCTTAGTTCCTCCCACTGAAGACATGAGGAGAGATGCAAGGAAAAGATGTGAGGAGAGAGGAAACAAGGAAGCACGATTTTAAAGAAATGAGACGTCCTTTCCTCTGAACCGTCATGTGAAGCGATGACGGCAGCAGTTGCACAGTTACTGCCAGCAGAGAAGTGTTTTCTCTGTCTGCTCCTTAAATCATTTGACAAACACCTGCACATGAATAAAAAGCAGCTTTCTGTATTTATACTGCGTACAGATCAGTCCTGCTCAGACGCTGAACACAACTGAACCATTTCTATTGGCAGAACTCGTTCCTTTTATTTATTTATCTATTATTTGTGTCTGCATTTATTGATGTTCTGATGGTAAATTAATGATTTAATAACCCAGGTTATGATTAGAATGTCTTCTAAAGTGTAGAAATTATTCATGAGCCCAGATGTTTTAGGGAAAGCAGTAATTATGTAAATATAATAACTATAGTTTCTACCTGATGCACAGCCTCATGTAACTGAATGGAAATGATTTACAGTTAAAAATGTTTCTTGCTGACAGACTCTCTGATCCTGGATATAATTTTACCCCTGATAACGGTTCATGGAGGAGAAAACACATAATGAAAACATAAGGTGTGTTTCCATCAGTCCTTTTTTATGCTCTTTTTCCAATTTGTGCATAAAAAACACAATTAACCATTAACCTTTATCACAGGTAAAATTATCTCCAGAGAGAGGAGAGTCTGTCAGTAAGAAACATTTTTAATTGTTAATCATTTCTATTCAGTCACATGTGAGGCTGTGCATCGCAATTCATGAAATTTCAGTTAAAATTTGCGCTACGTTTGGATGGACGCCTGACCTTAGACATGTTTGACATGACGTGGCCGGAACATATCACCTAGCTTGACGTGACATACATTAACATACCTCATATAGTGTGACGTGACGCAACATAATGCCATGCAACACGAGGTAATCCAGGGTATTGTAACGCAATGTAACATAACGTGAAGTAATAAGTAAAGTAATAAGTAAAGTACAGCAGGACATGATGTAATGTAGTGACACATAGTATGAAATAACGTAGATAAAATGACTGTATATGATACAGTAGATATGTTGGGCCTAATGGTGGGAGTCTGTTTAGACTGATGGTCAGTCAGCTGATCCTCTGTCTCTCTTTCTGTCACCTCATTTGAAAATGTATTCTTCACTCGGAGGGATTTCCTGCTGTTCAGGCAACATTTTACTGACACGATCACTCCTTCTGTTCCAGCCTCGCTCTCGTTTCCGGCACTTTGTGCAGTCAGGGACAGAAGAAGAAAATGAAGGCTGTACAGTGTGTGTAATACATCAGCAGGTAATCAGCTCTCCCTCTGCAGCGGCTGAGCAGCGGTAGGATGGTGATCACCTGTTAGCCCCCAATTATCAAACCAATTTCCTGTCGAACAACAGCAGCTCCTTTCAGCCAGGATCTTAATTAAATTCTCACATCTTCTGACACCTCTATCAAGATTCTCCAGACTGAGGAAATACTTCAGTTATTTTTAGATTTTAGGTTTACATTAAGTTTAAAATTACAGTTAGTTAGTCTGACATTTAGTTAATCCTCTTGTTCTCTGTCAGATGTTCAGATACGTTTCATCTCTGTGTGTCTAGTACAGACATGTTTAGCCTAGCTTAGCACAAACACTGGGGGCAGGGGGAAACTGCTAGCCTATTACCTTCCAACAAGTCAAAGTCTGTCTGATTTAAATGTTGTATCTTGTTATCTTTCAAGCTATTCACCAATCCATCTTGTTATCCTAGAAGCTAACCTTGAGCTAACTGGGCCCAAAAGCTAACGGGACCTAGAAGGTAACTTGCTAAGTTTGAGCTCCGTCCTGACTACTGTTAGCTAACGTTATTCAAACAGGATGTCAGAGTATTTAGATCCAGATAGATCCTGACAGATTGTAATATTTCATACTGTAGATCCTGAAAGATTCGGATCCTTTCTTCCTCTTTCTTCTTTTTCTATTTTCACTCTTTGACCTCATGTTAGACTTAGAAATGTTTTTTTGTTTTGTTTGTTAAAAGTGAGAATAAATCAGCCAAATGAAGGTAACAGAATCAGCAGCTGAAGTGTTGTGATTTAGCCTTTTTAACATGTGAGTCAAGAAGCAGAGCAGTTTACAGTGGTGGAAAGTAACTAAGTACATTTACTCAAGTACTGTATTTAAGTACAAGTACCTCACAATTGTACTTGAGTATTTCCATGTGATGCTACTTTATACTTCCACTCCACTACATTTCAGAGGGAAATATTGTACTTTCTACTCCACTACATTTATTTGACAGCTTTAGTTACTTTTCAGATGAAGATTTGACACAATGGATAATATAACAAGCTTTTAAAATACAACACATTGTTAAAGATGAAACCAGTGGTTTCCAACCTTTTTGGCTTTTGACATCTTACAAAAAGCAGTGTGTAGTCGGGGTCACATTTCAGATGTCTATGAGTTGTTAACAGCTCCACCAAATAGTGATTTTTCCCTCTAAACTTCTCACATGGTTTCGTTTCAATAAATGTTCAAATGATCCAATATTTCAGCAAAAATCAAAGATTAGAGAAAAAGTCCAAAAAGTGAAAACAGATTTGTGTATCAGAACTTTGTTTTTTCTTCTTTCCTCTCCCATTAATCATCTCACGACCCCTCAGATTTATCTGCTGACCCTTTGGAGGGGCCCCACCCCTAGGTTGGGAACCACTGGACTAAACTAGCTAACTGTATATAAAGTAGTTGAAACTAGCTCCACCTCCAGCAGCTACAACAGTAACATGCTGCTTACACACTGATGCTTCAGTATTAATAATCTAATGATGTCATATATAATAATATATCAGTCAGAGGGACCAAACCACTACTTTTACTGCAATACTTTAACTACATCAAGCTCATAATACTTATGTACTTTTACTGCAATACTTTAACTACATCAAGCTCATAATACTTATGTACTTTTACTGCAATACTTTAACTACATCAAGCTCATAATACTTATGTACTTTTACTGCAATACTTTAACTACATCAAGCTCATAATACTTATGTACTTTTACTGCAATACTTTAACTACATCAAGCTCATAATACTTATGTACTTTTACTTGTAATGGAGTATTTTTACATCGTTCTGTCCTTCTGTGTATTTAGTTTCAATCAAAGATCTAATTTGAAGTAGTAGTAGGATTTTTCATGCAGGACTTTTACTTGTAATGGAGTATTTTTACATTGCTGGATTGGTACTTTTACTGCAGTAAAGCATCTGAATACTTCTTCCACCACTGTCAGTTTAAAAGAAGTTTAAAGTAGAAGAGCGCAGCATCCAGCAGACATAAAACATGCAGAGAAACCAGCAGAGAAATGATGGAGCAGAGACTCTGAAAGCTGCTGGTTGTGTTTAGTTGTGGTTAATAAGCCCTTTAATGTCCCTGCTGCTCTGTGGTTGTGTCATCGTGCTCAGGTTTAGTTATGAAATCATTTAAGCACCTCTTTCCCTGTGGCTCGATGGTGCAGCACCGAACACACTCAGATTCCCCCTGAGACGCGATGAAAGGTGTCAGAGAGCAGAGCGACAGGAAACAAGAGGACGGTGTGTAATCACAGCTCCTCCAACTTCCTGCTGAGGACGAAAATGGAAGCCGACAGCGGCCATCACATGTGTTAATTCACCTCTTTCCTCTGTCACCCCATGACGCCTCTGTTGAGCGAGCACGCCACGCGCTTCTCTCTGTTACGCCTCCGTTACCTCAGCGGTGTCTCAGCGTTTTGTCAGACTCCTCACAGCGAGGCTGTAAATGCTGCTGTTTCCTGGAATCAGACCGAACACGTCGACTCAAAGAGCGCAACAAGACGCTGAGAGAATCTGATAAAAGTCCAACCAGGACCTGAAACATCACGCTGACATATAACTGAAACTGAAGGTCACAAAATCAGTGATTGTTTTGATATGTAGTTCAGGTAAATTCACACATAATTAAATCACTAATCATTGATCGAAAAACATGATTTTCTGTGTTTTTCAGCTGATCCTAATTTCCTTCTTAAATCCTTTTTCTTCCCAACAATTTGGGGTTCAGTTTTTTCTGAAGGTCCCTTCGACCGACTCTGACCTACAGTCCAGGTCGGACCTCAATTATATATCAAAATAGCTCTAGTTGGTACGGTTGTTTTGGTCCAAGTACAATTGCTGTCTTCAGATCTGCTCAAACGAGTCGTAGGTGGAAAAAAGTAGGTGTTTAGATAATAAAATGGCTCAGGTTGTGACCCCCCCCCCCCCCCCCCCCCCCATTAACAAGCACCAACAGAACCCACTCTTCTTGAAGAGAGATTCCTAAGTTTTTTCTACTATAACCTTTTACTTGTATTGGCTAAGAAAACTGCATATTACGTATTTTCATTATAGATTGCCTGAATGTGTTTGTATATTTGTGTGTGTTTGTTGTAATTTTCGTCCCCTAACTTTAACCTTGTGGTTATTATTGTTGCCATGACGATGAAGGTGGCCTAACTTTAAGGAAGTAGTAACTTTAACCCACCACATGTTTCTCTGACCTTAACAAAGTGATCATTTTAACCCAAACATGATCTTTACCTAAACCTAACCAGACCTTAACCACAGCTGTCACATCATAAACATCATTACTGTTTAACAGTGATGTGTGACGATTGTCCTGCTGACTCCTGCCGATAGGGGGCGCCAGATTAGGAAACGGGAAGATTCACCGATTCGCATCGGTGCACCAGCATAAATATTCAGAATGCAACTGCCCCGATTAAAAAAGTGTGCACCGGATACAGTTTGAGATGAACTTGCGATGCATCGTTTCTAACATCTTTGCATCAAATCTGATTTATTTATGTATAGTTAAAAGGAAAATTCTTTCACAGATATAAGACTTTTCTTGGATCAAACCTTTGGAGTTTATAGAAACCTCGTTTCACCTGCAGGTCTTTTACTCTCTGACCAATAAGAACTCAGGATGGATGGAGGTGTTTCCAGGTGAATCAGTGTGTTTTCAGCTGTTAAATATAGAAAGCAGTCAAACAGAAAACAGACTTTCACATTAACAAACAGCGTGTAATGGAGACACAGTGGATTAATCTCAGGTATCAGTGAACACCTGCGACGCTGCATCCCAGTGCTGATTAATGAACGATCGCCGTGCAGATCCGTCTGCCGCCGCCGCTCAGCGCAGTTCATTTATCCAAAAAAAGAGAGGCCATTTTGTAATCGCTTCATTCATCAACTGCAGCGTCCAGAACAAGAGACGCTACTTCGTCCCCTGAGGACAAGATGAACAGAGAGGAGAAAAGAGGAACAAAAAGGAAATGAGGCAAAGAACAAACAGATGGAAGAAAATAAAAAGTGTCTGAACAGGAACCATTTTTCCTCCTTTAAAGAACGGACAGATAGTGTTTGAGCTGCAGAGGGAACCGACATCACCCTGTTTTCCTCCTTTTACTTGTCTTTGCTTTTTGTTTCCTCTTCCATTCTTGTTCCTTCTCGTCTTTTATTTCTTTTATTCATTTATTCCCTTTCCTCATATTTATTTTGTTTTCCTCCTCCTGTTGTTCAGGTTGAGGTCAGTGCAGGTTTTTGCTCTTTTAGGTTTGATGAGAAACAAAAAGGTTTCCTCTCATGTTTGAGTTTTATTCTTTACTGTCAGTCTGATACGAATTAATGAGCGAACAAAAACATCAGCAGCAGCAGATGAGAAAATTAAAACATCTTTTTATGTCCTGACTCAGATTAATAACCAGCAGGTGAAGAGCAGATAAACGTCTGTGGTCAGTCAGCTCTCAGATTATTGTTTTATTGATTAATGTGAACATCAGCTGCTTCTGAGCCTGACAAAGTCTTTACAAAATCAGACTTACAGACTTTGGCTTCTTTAAACCAGCGACAACAGAACTTTTCCACCCTGACAAAGTTTCTGTATTTGTGGGTTTTCTTGTTTCCTCAGAACGATGATTCAGCTTCCTGTGATGCATGCTGGGAGTTTCCACAAAGGAAGCAGGACTCCGGCAGCCAAGGTGTTCACCCCACAAGGCCTGCTGGGAACTTTGAGACGTGCGAGGACAGATGAGAACTGACTGCAGTCGTGATTCTTCCTCTGAGCTCAGATACAAACTGACGTAAATACCAACGTGCAGCTCTCACCGGCAGAGGAAAGGTCACTGAGATCCAGACGGAGCTGCTGCTGAAGTCTGAGCTTCATTTCACACTTTCTAAACTCTGACTGGAAGCTTCTCAGAAAGGAAATATAGACCTGACCTGCAACCAACAAGTCATTCTTTCATTAATCATTTAATCTATTAAATGGTTTTAAAAAATGTGAGTTCATAATTTCTGAGGCCACAGTAACATATTTAGTATGCATGTAAAATGTTAAGATATTCAATCTACTGAAATATGAGACAAGGACAGACACTATAGCACCAAATACCAGGTTAATGTCACCCAGAAAGCTGTTTGAGCCAGTTTCAGTGTTATTATCTGTTGGGTTATTTACCCAAACCAAAGCTTGTTATAATCTACTCTGTTTAAACTTACATATCACAGTTTGTTATTGATTATTAATAACTTGTGTATCTTTCGAATGTCATATGTACATCGTTTTGTATAAGAAACAATACATTTGTGAGAGTTTTTAGCTGAAGCTTGTTGTGTGTAACACTGGCTCACAGTCACAGATTGCTACTGAAGTTAACCTCATGTTGTGTTGGTGCTTTATGGACTCAGTTATTTTTAAGATTAGTTCAAGAAAGACAGAACTTTATTCATCACAAAGTGAAATATAGACATAAATATACTAGGGCTGCAATTAACAGTTATTTCTTTGATTAATCGTCTAATCTATGAAATGTTTTTTTAAAAATTCATAATTTCTCAGAGGCCACAAATGTCTTCAGTTTGCTTGTTTTGTCTGACCAACAGTCTAAAAGGTTAAAATATTCAATTTACTGTCATATATGACGAGGAAGGACATGAAATCGTCACATTTGAGAAGCTGGAACAATCCAGAAGAAGAAAGGATTATTCGATTATCAAAACAGTTGCCAACTAATTTTATTTCAATCAACTAATTACTAATTAATCAACTGACTGCAGCTCTAAAATATACTATGTTACAAAGTATAATGAAATACTACACATGTATACTAAAACAGAAAAATGAAATGAAGGTAAATGCAAAGATGCATCTTATTATATAGAACAGAAACAAAACTGTAGAGAGAAGCAGGCTGACTGCTGCTTACTGACTGCTGTTTTATTCCACATGTTATTATTGATGTGTCATGTTTCTGTCAGATCTGTTAACATCTGTCTGCCCTCAGAATCACCTGTCAGCACTTCCTCTGTGCAGTGTGTCTGCTTTTATGTCCTTTTAGTGTCTTTGTGTAAGTCTTGAGTGGGTTAGCTGTGCTCACAGGACGACAACATGCAGCTCAATAATCAAACCTGGTTTACAGGAGGAAAGCTGGCAGGCTGTGAACAGACCAGCGTATGTGCAGCACAAAACAGACGACTCTTAAGCTCATTACTGGGTGCTGCGCCTGTTTTTGATGCCTTTCATATTGTAAAACTGTAAAACTTTCATCTTTGGCACCATCACAAGCAGCATCCTGCCAAAATGCTTTGTTTTGTTTTGTTTTCTGTGTTTTTGCCTTTTACCTGTCCATACTAGTTTAGTTACTGCAGTATAGATAAGTACTGCAGTATAGATAAGTACTGCAGTATAGATAAGTACTGCAGTATAGTATTGTAAAGTACAATTTATGTACTTATAATTTGCATATTTTTATTTCTACTCCACTACATTTCAGAAGTAAATATTGTACTTTTTACTGCTCTACATTCATTTAACAGTTGTAATTACTACGGCTGCAACTAATTTTCATTATTGATTAATCTGTTCATTATTCTCTCGATTAATTGATTAGTTGTTTGGTCCATAAAATGTTAACCAACCAATTAACCAACTACAACATCAATAATTATATATTATATCATTTATACATTATCTCCAACACACATTGACATCAGCCACTCTCCATAATCAGTAGTGTTACTTTTGATACTTTAAGTATATTTTTGTCAGAATATTAAGTAAAAATTCACAAATAAATGTTTACAAAGCAGAACTTTTACTTGTAATAGAGTATTTTTAATTTGTGGCATTACTGCTGTTACCTAAATGACTGATCTGAATACTCAGCTACAGGTCCCAGTTGAAATGTTTTTGTTTTTTTTTGTTTAGCCTCTTTTGTTTTTTTGTCTGGTCTTTTATTTTTCTCAGTGGGTTTGTTACCTGAGATTACAACAGACAACACAAACTGACAAATACCAACATAAAGGTCACAGAGACACAGGTGTAGGTTCAGTTTTGCACTGAATACTTTATGAAATAAAACTCTTTCTGCAGGACATTTACAATGATCTGTCATTCACATCGGTCAAGGTTAAAGATCAGAGTGATCAATATGTCAGATCAGCCTGCTCACCCTGAGGGAGACATTATAGCTCCACTGTGTTCTTAATTGAACCCTCGACTGCCTCTTGCATTACTAACATTTGTATTATTGTTCTCTAATGAAAGTTGCACTAAATGTCCAAAAATATGTGTCAACTATCCAGCATGGCTGGACTGTTTGGCTGTCCACATACTTTTGGCCATATAGTAATAAAGGGTAGCACTATAAGTAAAACATGTCACCCTTCTTAAAAGGGAATTTTTCCCATCTCAGTTGCTGGAATTTGAACAGTTTTATTTTACTCGATCATCCAGCTCTTCTCATCTAACCAGCAGCAGCTCTGGGTCATGACTGAGTGAGGAGGTCAGTCAGAGTTTAAGCTGTTTGGTTTTAGCTTTTGGAGACGTTCAGAGGCATCAGGGAGGAAAAAGTAGGAATCGGCTGATGAGACTCAGAAAACAGGTCACAGCGATCAACAAAGTTCTCACAACGAGTCTGCTGCTGAAAATATCCTCCCAAAGCAGCAGAGCACATTCAAACCAGTTCTGATCCATGACAGCTCCGACGTCAACCCGTTCACCTCCGACGTCAACCTGTTCACCTCCGACGTCAACCCGTTCACCTCCGACGTCAACCCGTTCACCTCCGACGTCAACCCGTTCACCTCCGACGTCAACCCGTTCACCTCCGACGTCAACCCGTTCACCTCCGACGTCAACCCGTTCACCTCCGACGTGAACCAGGGTGTGTACCACAAAGCGAGATCAGTGTGTTGGTCGTCTATCTTTGGGCTTAACTCGGGTTTTCTGGGCTCATTTTTAACCGGGGTAAATCACCATGGTAACTTATACTGAACAGCTAAGCAGGTCAACTTCAGAGGATCAGATCAAAACCTGTCAACAGCCCGGCTTCTGACCAATCACATCAGTGGAAACACAACATTAATTTCTACAGGATCCTGACATGGACAAAAGTCCTGAGTTTACAATAACATTTAAAATAAATAGAGAGCAATATATATTCTTATAGGTCAGTAGAATCATTTTATTCTTCCAGAAAAACCTTCCAGGCTTTAAACTTTATGTGCGTCACAAATTCAGTTTGTTCATCCAACAAAAAAGCAGAAAATACTCGTTTTATACTTACAATATAATTATTCACACACTTAGGCTATTTTAAGCCATGGCCTTAATTGTAATATTTGGGAATTTATTTTAATGTTTCTACATCTTCTGATTCTATTGCAGTTGCATTGTTTACTTTTCACCTCGTTGAATATCACTTTTTGCTGTCACTATAACCGCATGTTTCCATGAATATGTGCACATTTTTCACTCAAGTTAAAACATTTTCAATTCGCATTGACGCGTCTTCAGATTAACTTGCGTCCTGGGCGAATTCACATCTTTCTGTTTGACTTTATATGCAGTTACACCACCTATAAAATTTGCTTTGTCAGTGAATAATACAAACACGAAGCATTAACCTTCAAACAGCTCAGACATTTTAGGATATTGAGTATGTGGTTAGCCTAGCTTAACACAAAGATGGAAACAGAGGGAACTGCTAGCCTAGCCTAGCCCTGTCTAAAAAAGTGAGAATATTTTCACCCGCACACAAAGACTTTTGTTGCTATTAACATTTGTTAGATAGCGAACAGATAACTTCATGTAACTGACACATTAGCTTGCTAGTTAGAAGCAACTGAAGGGCGAATAAAGGAACATTCGTACTTTTCATGAGATAGGTCGTGGCTGTGTTTAGCATAGCTTAGCATAAAGACAGGAAGCAGGGGAAAACTGCTAGCAGAGCTGCATCAAAAGAGAAAAAAAAATCTTCCAACAACTCTAAATTTGTCTGATTTACATGTTGTATCTTGTTAACAAGCTACAACAACAACAAGCAACACCCATCTATCCTGTAGTCAGCTGAGCGTAGTTTACAGTAAAGTTTGGACAGAGCTAAAACTTGTTCAATAAACATGATTAACTTTTTATGCTGATTAGGTGAAATACAATCTTATAGTTACAGATGATAATTTTGGATAGTCTATCCTAATTGTCTTGGCTGTAGGAAATCAATACAGGGGAAAGGAAAAACTATTCTCTTTTAAAACAAATCTGAAAAAAAAATATTTGAAGTTTTATTAAACTGAATCTTTATAGAAGAGACAGCAGCAGGACAGACTGCAACAACACAGTGTGAACATCAGCAGGAGAGCCTGTAAAAACTGAGGCCCTCCAGCTGTTCTCATTGTCTCCAGATGGCAGAAACAGAAAGAGAAAGAAAGAAAGCAGGAGACAGCAGGTGATGAAATGTGATGCAACTCTGGGCTGCGACTTTGTGAACTTCACAGTCCCGATGAAGACACGTGGAGGATTTAGAGGGAAGCTGCAGGTATCTGTGTTTGTTTCTCTCATAAACTACAAGTTAGCTTCAAGCTCAGAGAGAAGATTCTGCATACTGGGAGACATCTTAACTCACTATGAAACAACAATACTTTTAATTAATTCTTCATTTAACCCTGAAAACACTTCAGTCTATGGGAAGTATCCAACAGGTCTTTGTGAACAGTGTGTTTAAATGCACACTAGTACTACTACTCCCGGTTTTGAGTCTCATCCTGGTTTAGATCATATGTGGGATACATGGCGTTTACATGGAACATATCTATGTTTACATGATTCTAACAGTCTCCAGGTTTCTTATCAGCCAACATGTTCTGTACCAGTAAAGAATGTTCAGAAACCTGGATCAGGTGTTTACAGTGGACCAGTATCCTGGTTATGTGTTGCACATATACCATATCCCGGTTTCAGAAACCTGGATATGCTACGTGGAGTACTCCAATAGAAACCAGGACACTGTTGCATGTAAAGGTGCCAGATGCTTAGAACTCTGTAGATTCAGGACTAAAACTGTGTGTACGCACAAAGACTGAAATATGCAGACGCATTATTTCCACCAGATTTATAAAGCCGTGCGTGCACATGGTTTTGTTTTATAAATCTCAGTCATTATGGAGCTAGGTGCACGTGCCTCCTAGTTATGAAGTGTCAGTCCAGACCGGCTACATTTACATATGACAGTATCCTGGTTAAAGACCTGTCCACCAATCAGCATCTTACCGTCCACACAGGCCGGTCTGGCTCGCGTCGTCCCGGCGATCTGTCCCTTCTTGCAGGCGCAGCGAGCCGTCTGTCGGGCGATGGTTCTTCTCGGCTGGCTGCTGTCCCGATCCAGAGTGACGATCTCACAGGTCCCCGCCGCCAGCTGACCTGAGGGACGCAGAGCAGGAAGTCACAAACACAATATGTTTTAATGGTTTTATATTCATTCACAAATATTTTGTTAGTTGCAAGGTTTTCTTTTGCTGTTCTGCTTAAACTTTTCAAAAGGGTCCAAGCACGTAATGGAGGAGGACAAAGGGAGGAACAGGTAGAGAGGAGCAGAAAGAAGGAAACAGAAGCTGTAAATATTTCACCTCATAAAGCTGAGACACCATTGACCCCATTTACACCTGGCATTAACATGTGATCTGTATCTGTCAGCATCGTGTTTGGAGGTCAGGTCAGTCAGGTTTAATGCAATCTGCACAGTGTGACGACAGTCTTAAAGCGGTTGTAATAAATATTTTTATGACACTAATGTCTGAGCTGAGTGTGTAATGTGTTGGTCGTGGCTCGTAGTGATGAACCTACAGAGAATTATCAGTGACTCTGCAGCTCCCCTCGGCTTTACAGAGCTTTATAGTGAGTTTCAGCTCATTGTTTATCTGTCCGGCTGCAACTTTACTGTTTTGGTTCACTCTCAGCGCTCTCATAGTGTCGTTTTCAGAGAAAAAGCTGTAAAAAGCCATTGTACACTACCTGCTCAGCACCAAACAGCAAACAGACACAGTTAGCTGTAGACTAGCTGGTGAACATAGTGGAGCATTTAGCAGCTAAAGAGCCAGATATTTCCCTCAGGAGTTGGTAGAGAGCAGAAACAGCTAACAGAGAGTGAATATTGAATATTAAAACTAGCGGTCAACAAATCAGTTAATGCAGGTTTAGGAAGGTCCTCTGCCTAGTAAGACCGGTCGCTGCTTCTCCTTGCTAGCTTGAGCAAGCTCGGCAAAAACTACTAAAAAACTAGCAGCAGTAGCTCGACAGCCTCTTCTCACAAAAAGTGATTTAACAAACTAACAAACTAATTTGCATATTGAATTCCATCACAATACAGGCAGAATGGAGATAACGAGAACATTATTAATACTAATGCAAAGCTCTGATGTCATTATTCAGATACAGATCACAGGTGGCCGTTAATGCATAGATGAAGATCTGTGTGATACAGCTGGAGAATATATTTCCATTAGAGGAGAGACAGATTAGACTTCAGCCTCTGCATCATCAGTTGAACCACTGACTCGTATTTCTGCTAAACAGATTTATTTTCTGGCTATAAATGAAATTCCAAGATAATTATTAAAATGATTTTGTGCTGGTGTTTGAAACCAGTTTACACAAGTAGTTCTGCTTCTTCTGAATTTGGTTCAGTTCATGACATTAATGTTGATAGAAAGTGGTAAATACAACAAACATTAAAAGGACAGTTCACAGTGTTTCAGTGTGTTAAACAGCAGTCAGGTGTCCATATGAACAGTGAAAGAGGTTTTCCTCGCTGTAATCATTCCTCCTGTTCATACTGGATATTAAAAGATCCCCTTCAAATGTGCTTTAATGGAAGTGATGGAGGCCAAAATCCACAGTGTGTCCACACAGTCATTTAAAAGTAGATGTGAAGCTTATATGAGGCTTCAGCAGTCTGAGTTAGTCATATCAAGTGGATATCTGCCACATTTACAGTCTTTTTAGCATCAAATTCCCTCTTTGTGTTTCCTCGGACAGTGTTTCCCTGTTGAGCTGTGGTGGAAGTATAGTAACAAAAAGAGGGACTTTGGCACTAAAAAGACTGTAACGTTGAAAGATATCTACTTGATTTGACTCATTTGGACGCTGAAGCTTCATATTAGCTTCAGATAAACTTTGAAATCCATGTTTGCACAGAAGGAGGACTGTGGATTTTGTCCCCCATCACTTCCATTGTAAGTGCATTATGAAGGGATCTTCTAATGGTCAGTATGAACAGGAGGAATGATTACAGCAAGAAAAACAGGTTTCACTCTTCATTTGGGCTCCTGACTGTTGGTTTAAAACACACCTGAAAAGCTGCGAACCTGTCTCTCCAGCTGAAACACGAGCATTAAATGCTGCAACTCTCCTGTGATAAAGATGGTGGCTTTAGATCAGGTGAGCAGGTTTTCACTCTGCAGCCGTGATGCTGAGCAAGCTTTAACAAGCAGTTTAGGGTTTGACTGACAGCTGATAAACGTTTTCTGTTTTTCAATTTCAATTCAATTCAATTCAATAGACTTTTTGTCCCGGCAGGCATATAAAAACAGACAATAAAGCATCTACAGTGTGAACTGTGCTGAGAAAGTGCAGTTTGATGGAGTCTTGGATGGTGGAAGAAGGGTCAGAAGTTAGATGCTGAGACTAAAGAGACAAACTGCCTCAGGAACAAATGTCTTTCTCCTTCGGACTGCTGAGCATCTAACGCTGCGAAGGCGTCTTCCAGAAGGAACCATTCAAAACTTTTTTTTTAATGAAATCTGATATAAATAACAGTGAGTGATGTTCTGATACACTGGATTTTTTAAATCTTGTATATTGTGTTAACCTGAACTGCACATTTCAATCAGTCTGTACAGCTGAAACATACGACCTCTTTGCTCACACTGCACAGTTCAGTAGACCGATCACAGCTGGCTGTTCGTGGGAAACACTGAATGCCCAAATCAGTTTTTTCAAGTGGCAATAAAGTTCATTTGAACCAATTTCCTTGTCCTCAGAAATATTGACAAAGAGAAAGGCAGTATTACTTGGTACAATGCAAAAAAACAAGAATATGGAGCCGTAGCTGGTTGGAAGATGCAGATTTTGTTTCTTTCACTGAGTCCAGACTACAGTCTGCAACATGTAAAACACTAATAAAATAATGTCAAAACAAGCTCACTGCAGCGTGTAAAAGATCATCTGACAGCAGCCATGTGACAAATCAAGTGGCTGAACTGCTCAAACTGAAGACAGACTATCAAAATTTCTCCTATTTCCTTCCAGAAATCTCTCATTATTGATTGATCAGGCAATTAATCAGGTTTTTCTCGTCCCCCTCCAACATGTACGGATGGATTTGAGAAGTTGACATTTGGAGTAAAGAAGGAGAAAAAGAAGTGAAATCCTGCTACTATAGTTTGTTTACGTAGCCTCCGGAGCCGGAGGAAGCTTCCTGAAGCTGACCAATCAGAACAGAGCGGGCTCATCAGGAGGGGGGCCTTAAAGAGACAGGAGCTAAAACGGCCTGTTTCAGACAGAGGCTGAACTGAGGGGCTGCATAAAGGGCCAGTATAAGATAAATAAGGAGTTTTTAACTGGAAATCATGCAAAGATATTCCAGTAGAGCCCCAGAATATAAATATAGAGCTGGAAATGTGCAGAATATGTCCTCTTTAATCTGTACTGTGCTTGCTTATGGCAACAGCAGGTGCCTTAAACTGTGTAGATTCATGACTAAAACTGTGTGACAGAAATATGCAGACGCATTATTTCGGTCAGATTTATAAAGCCGTGCATACACATGGTTCTGTTTTATAAATCTCAGTCACCGTTGAACTGTGCACACGTGTACGAGCCTCATTTCCACTCACACAATCATCCATAATGGATGAAGACGCCCTTAACCAGCTGTTTTCATATCAACATGCTGCCTGCTGCACCTGTCTGTACACCTGTCAATGAAACAAAGAAGAAGAAGAAGAAGAAGTGCAGTTTCACCACCTGTGAGGTTCAACAGCCAGAACAGCTGTGATTACTCTCGCTGTGGTTATTTATACTGTTCATATCATTAATTCATCACATGACCTGTAAACCATCATCAGCAGTCATATCTCAGAAACATAATCAATGATTAGTTTGTAGAGCTCATATCTAAACTGACTTTACAAACTGTGTCACAACTAAGGATCATACAGCTGTGAGGCTGTTTATACTGTTTATATCAACCAGCCAGCAGTGACATCTTATCATTTAAAACATCAGAAATATCATCAGATTAGTTTGTAGAGCTCATATCTAAACTGACTTTTTTGTTTGTTTGGGTCAAGTGTTTCCCAGTTAAGGATCAAAAAGATTATTAACAGCAAGATGATGTGTGATCCCGTGTAAATTAAAAGAATTCAATTATTTTTTTCAATTCAATTTTATTTATGTAGCACAAATCATCAGTGAGTTATTGTTCAGGAGCATTAAGGTCTGTGTGATCAGAGTCATAACGACCCAAACGACTAAATGTTGTAATGTCTCGGCTTCTGCTCGTTTTGTCTTTTTTAAATCTTACAAGTGAAGTAATTTATGGAAATGCAAAGTTTAAGAATATCAGCTCATCATCATTCAGATGAATCCTATTTATTTTCCATTCCTGCTGATTATTTTAGAAATAGCAGCATGTTTAGACTGATTTGTTCCCTGCAGACACTGGAAACATCCACCTGTGATATTTTTTAACCACCATCTGAGCACCGAGTCCCAAACCACAGATCAATACAACAAAAAAACTTTTTTGTTTCTGCTGATCATTTTGCAAATCACTAGCATCAGCATTTTTTATTGATACTGATACCTGGACATCCCAAAACAGAGAGAGGCTGCGCTCGATTTAACTTTACTTATGTATTAGTGAAGGTGCAGGACGGCTTCATTAACATGAGGTATATGAGACACTGACTAATAACAGTCACACTTATAATTATTATCCTTAAAGGGTAACTACATACTAAATCATTGGTTTTCACACTGTACACATCACATAGATCTGTGTTGGTATATGGTGTTAATAATGTTGATTTTTCTGACAAAACACATTGTATTTAAAAACTACTTTTTCTGCTCAAAATGAGCTTATTTCTGTCTGCTCGGATTTGTAAATGCAGTTCAGCTGATTTTTCTCTAATTGTGACGTAATAGGCAAGACTCTGAGGAATATTTCATAACAGCTGCTGCCAAGTATAAATATCAGCACACTGCTAACTGTAGCCTCAGTTTGTGCCTCTCACAGAGCTGCTGGTTGCGTTAGCAAGCCTGACAAGAGACGCCAGAGAGGTCAGAGAGGCGCCGTCGTGCTTCTCAGAGAACCATGATTATACAAATAATCCAAAGATTTATTCCTCGTCTGTGGCAGTGAACGCAACTCATGGACCCGCCGATAACCAACTGATATATTCAGAGCTTTACAAGATATTCATGGCTGATGACAGTAACACTAACATGATAAACAGCAGGGCTACGGCCACACACACACACACACACACACACACACACACACACACACACACAGGAGAGCCTCTAGCTCAGCTACAGCACAGACACCACAGAAACTTTTACAAAGGGCCGTTAATGTGCTTATAGTAACTGTAAAGCTCCAGCGGACACGGAGAGTCAAATGAAAAGGTAACTTAAGTAATTAAAGTATGCAGTGATGATGGAGTGATGTGCATGAGTGGAAGATGTGAGCGTGGGTATTATAAGACACAGGGCAAAGCATGAGAATAAACTAAAAGAGCATAACTAAGTAAAGAGGAGCGGAGAGCTGCAGTAGCACCTGCAGCAGCAGCACAGAGTCAGAGAGCGAGAGCTGTGCTGCAGCCAGGACACCTGAGTGTGTTCCAGGTTAGCTAACGAGCACCTGCGGAGGACAGACAGACAGGTGACTCACACAGCAACCACAAGATGACAGGAGTCATCACACTAGCAGCTCTACATCTATTCATGCTACACTGAGTGGTGGTCAGAGCAAGAGCAACTGGTGTGTGTGTGTTTATTATAGAAGTCTGTGATGTGAGTTCATGTTGTGCACAGTGTGAGTTCCTCACGGCAGCAGGACACATAAAGGTGTGCAGTGTGCTGCCTATTTTGTTTAAATGAATTAAAAGGAATAAACAGACATGTAGTCCTGCGTTTCCACTGCACTGGTTTACGGCCCTGCAATGAAAAATCCTGAAAAACTGGCCCATGGTTGAATCTAATTGTTGACTCGTGATATATACAGTAACTACCCACACATCCACAGCTGAAGATCATTATTAAAAGGTCTACAGAAAGCCTCAGACCAGCTGAACCTCCTTCTAACAACTGAAGTCCAGTTTAACAGATTCACTCTAAAAACAAACAAAACTGTGACTGTTTCATTAAATCCACATATAAACACTGCAGACTCTCTGCAGTTTAAATACACCTGACAGCCTGTATTAATACGACCTCTCACTCCCGTTAGCCTCCAGGCTACATGGAAGCTAATAAACTGTCTCATCTCTGTCTGAGAGCCGCTGTGATGAAGGTTATCACCTCCTCCTCTCTGTACGAGTACATGAATACAGACAGTCAGACCTCTGTGAGCTCTGTGGGGTCAGCAGTGTACTTTCATGTTTAAAGGGTCAAAGGTGACGGAGCAAAGTGTCGGTGTGTCATATCTGACTGCCAACATTTACAGTCTCTGGTCTAGTCTGAGTGATTTATCGACTGAAACCTCATATTTTCAATTCACAGTTGGTGTGACTGAAGTGGTGCCGTCCTGCTTTGTCCCACTGAGACATTTAGCTGAGATAAGGTCATTTACAGATCTAGAAAAGGTCATCCATGCTTTTATATCCTCCAGATTTGACTATGCACTTTATTGGGGTCTAAGTAGGCGAAACATCCAAAGAACTTATAGAAAACGCTGCTGCCAGGTTTTTAACACGTTCCAAGAGAAGCAGCTCCAGTCTGTGATATGATTGAAGCAGCCAGTTATTAAATGTTATATTATCTGTACAAAAACATCTTGTGAAAAGAGATTTAAAACTTTACCAAAAATCTCCCATAATTTTCCATAACTCATTCAATCACTGATCTTTTTGCTGAGCTGACATCAGGCATCAGATATTTAACTCGTGCTTCCTCACACACAGCGTTCCTCTTATAGGACGTCTTCTCTTCAACCAGTAATCAAGTTCAACAGCAGAAGCTTTTGTTTGTGCTCCAGTTATTTCCAGAAACACAATTTAACCATAATAATCTACTAAAAGTATAGTCGTACTATAGTTACACTCAAATAGAGTTCTGTGCTGACTAAAACAAAACAGAAATATACAGTAACTGCCCATATTAATTAGTAATAATCAATTAGCCTTAATCAATTATTAAGGCAGTTTACAGTGTCACCTCTTGGGCTAAAATAACTCCTGGGCTACAGAAAGCTTCAGACTACCTGAACCTTGTTCACACCACTGAGGTCCAGTTTAACTGCTCTGCTCTCACTGAGCAGCACTTTATGTAAATCAGATGAAGTGCAGGTAGCAACCACCTTAGCAACCACCTTAGCAACCACCTTAGCAACCAAGGCTACAGAACAGACAGCTGTTTGTGAGCATGTGCGACGAGCCGACGTCAGCTCGTCAGCAAGGTAGAAAAAAACGCTGCAAACGAAGCGTTCAGAGCAGGAGTCTGACCGTCAAAAGCAAGAGAGGCAGGCAGCATTTCTACATACGTTCACCTCAGGTTTTGAACCTTTGACCATGTTTAACATCCAACATCAGAACATGATATAAATAACAGAAAACCACAAAAAGCATAAACTTCAGTCAGGTGGTGATTAAACAGAGAAAACAAGATTTAAATCAGCAGGAAGTGCATCAGAGCAGTGAAACAGGTGCAGTGTGTCTGAACATCTGTGACTCCGGTCATCCACTAATCACAAGGTTGTTGTTTCGATCCCTGGCTGCTCAAATTATAAGCACTTTGGGTAAAGGCGCTACATGAATGCATTCATTCACATGACAATCGACTTTTTATTTCAATTATCCTGAACCCTCAGAGCTGCTGAGATCTGACCTGCTGCAGGAGACACCGCAGAGCTTTCTGCAGTAATTGGGATTCAGTGTACATGTAGATGATGTAAGACACGTCGCTCTCTAACAGGTATCCCATGGTAACCAGAGACAGCAGCAGAGCAGCGGCAGCTCTCTGTTTGCTCATTAGCTGTAGCTCATCATCGGCCTCCTTTAATACTCCGTCTGCTGCAGCACACCGGGATGAAAATGTTATTGTTCTCGTCTCTGTCAGTCTGAGCAGAGGACGCTGGGAGAAGAAGATCGAGCAGCACGTCAGCTGAAAACATGATTAAAGAGACGCAGAAGCAAAAACAAAAGACTGAAACTCGATGCTGCAGGTTTGTTGTGGAGCTGCATGTTAAAACTTCTTTAATGAGGTTTTCTCAGCTGAGAGTTTCATATTTAACTGTACTTCAAAACTTCAAATGTTTATACCAGGAACACAAAATGTTCCTGTGGTGGAAAGTATCTAAGTACATTTACTCACTGTACTGTACTTAAGTACAATTTTAAGGTACTTGTACTTTACTTGAGTATTTCCATGTGATGCTATTTTATACTTCCACTCCACTACATTTCAGAGGGAAATATTGTACTTTCTACTCCACTACATTTATTTGACAGCTTTAGTTACTTTTCAGATGAAGATTTGACACAATGGATAATATAACAAGCTTTTAAAATAAAACACTGTTCAAATCATAAAAGAAAACACCTCACACACGTCACAGCTCTGTTTCCCATTCATGATCCATCTGCAAATTTAGGAGGGTTTCTATTTTAAAAAGCTTTTCAACGTCTGTGTTGCTGAAGAGAAAGATGAATATAATATGGATTTATCAGAGTGTATTGACTTAGAGCATGAGGCAGGACAGGACTACTTTTCAATATTTACCCTAAACTGCAATTTTTCCCCTCACTTTAAACCTGCATGAACTGGTTTTTTGGCCACTTGGGGGCAGTGTAACACGTAGTGAACACAACTCTGACACATCATCAGCTTTAAGTTGATATGTTGAACTTGTTAGCAAACAGCTGCTTATTTCCACATCCAGCAGTTATGGAGCAACATTATCATTCATTAGGAGTCGTGTTTCTGTCCACCTGGTGAATGTAAGTCCAATATTCACTCTCTGTTAGCTGTTTTTGCTCTCTACCAACTCCTGAGGGAAATATCTGGCTCTTTAGCTGCTAAATGCTCCACTATGTTCACCAGCTAGTCTACAGCTAACTGTGTCTGTTTGCTGTTTGGTGCTGAGCAGGTAGTGTACAGTGGCTTTTTACAGCTTTTTCTCTGAAAACGACGCTATGAGAGCACTGAGAGTGAACCAAAACAGTAAAGTTACAGCTGGACAGATAAACAATGAGCTGAAACTCACTATAAAGCTCCGTAAAGCCGAGGGGAGCTGCAGAGTCACTGATAATTCTCTGTAGGTTCATGCTCAAAGTTCCCCTACATGACAATTATGTTTTTCTGAATCTAAAAATGTTTCTGTCTGATAAAACATGCGTCCTCTGATCAGTTCAACCTTTAACTCATAATGTTTCACTTTCCTGCCAGCAGTCCGATTTAGTTTAGTTAAGATGGAAAATGTTCAACATATCTGCTCTGTAAACTTCAGCTTTGAGAGAAAATCTGCAGGAAAATCTTTAATATGATCACAATGAAAATCCACCTAACTGACAATTTGTTATCTAATTTTTTATATCATGTATAAGTTTTCTTTGTTTTTCAGCAGTAAACATTGTGTGACAACTTCCTGCCTGCAGGCTTTGATTTCCTCCCTCTGATCTCTGCAGTAAATCTAGTTTATGTTGATTTGAATGAATCACAGATGAAACAGTTCACTCACATTTAAGCAGAATAATGAAATTACTTTGTTTTCTCTGCTTATATTGTTGTTTTCTGTCCAATCACAGCTGACATGTCATCTATTGCAGGACAACAGGCCGAAAGATAAACTGACACCTGGTTGATATGAGCTGTTATTATACACCATCTCTTTTTAACAACAATCACAGAGCCGGGAAACTGGAGGGCAAGGGAATAATGATGAGGCTGAAATTGGTTTTGACGTGAAGCGGCGGCTGTTTGCTGCTAGTTAATGAGTTATTGTGAAATAATAATTTTCAATTTCCACAGCAGATGACCGTTAAGTTTACAGTCCCATCAGATCAGCTGACCAATCAATAAACAGATTCTGATCGAGGGTGTTGATACGTCGCGGTTCCTTCCTGAGATTTCTGTGCTCTGCATGATTTAATAAGTGTGAAGTGTGCGATGAAGTTAACGAGTAATAAATGATCAGACCGGAGAGGAATGAAGGACAAAACTAAAATAAAAGGCAGGTAAGAAATAAAAGATCTTTAATGGAACAACAGCAACAAGGGTCAATGGAGAGGCGAGGCAGTTTGGAGCACAGCCGTGTCATCCAGGTTTATGATCTGACGTTATTGGTGTTATTCTTGTACACATGCGGCTCACATTTCAGTTAAATCTGTGCATGTGTGGCAGGTTTCACCACCGGAGCCGAATATATGTCACATACAAACATGAACCATCAACACAAAAAGATCAGATCTGACTAAAACATCAGTAAATCATCTGTAAAGTGAATGAAGCCATTATTCGTCTGTGCCTTCACTGTTGAAAATAAATCAGTTTTTTGAATATAACAATGCTGCGGTTAAGGTTGGTTAGCTTCTGGCACAAACTCTACTTGGATATGTTTAGTGAAAGGTTTGGAATATATTATTACTTTAAAGGTTAAAGATTCCCTCCAGACAGATAAGACATATAAAAATACTCTGCTCTGATGATTATCACATTAAAATCCTTAAAATGACATCCATTCCTTCTCCCTCATTAAATATCCAGAATATATGAATATGCAAATATTTTTATGAATAAAAATGTACTATAAAAATAAAGTAATAAGTAAAAAATATATTTTAAGTGAGTGAAAAGAGCTGTTAGAGTGTAAGATATAATGTGCACAGTATAAACAGTACATGTAGAGCTGCAACTAACAATTATTTTCAGTATTAATTAATCAATTTGGTCTGTAAAATGTCAGAAAACGGTGAAAAATGTTGATCATTGTCTCAAAGTCCAAGCTGACGTCCTCAAATGTCTTGTTTTGTCCACAAAGATATTATTTTTTCTTAAAATGATTAATTAATTATCAAAATGGCCATTAATTTAATAGTTGGCAACTAATTGGCTAATTGTTGCAGCTCTAAATGTGCAAATGAAGTGTAGTGTTGATGGGTGATGCAGGAAGATAGCCTGTTTGTTTTTCTCTCCTTCAGACACCACGGAGGTGAGCGTCTCACTGACTGCTCCAACTCTCCAGTGGGGGTGACAGAATGGAGGTGAACCAAACCTCCTGAGACCGTTTCTGACAAAACAGCTGAATTAACGACTGGACTAAGAGCATTTAAATGACCTTCGGGTCATTTGAACCGGAGAAAGGACCAGACAGCTCCACATAAATATGGACAGAGACTCCCCCTTTGGGTCCTGCTTATCTCCACAGAGTCATAAATCTGAAGTGCATTCCTTAGTTACTTCTCATCTGTATAACTCCTATTTCAGCCAAGTCTTAATAAATGTTAATCAAGCTGTATAATCAGTATATGAACCATACAATGTCACTTATCATAAAATCACATAAAGCATGATATAACCCTGATAACTGTACGATGAGCCACTGATGAAATATTAAAATTCATGTAACAACACTCACACCTGTGGACTGGAATAGCAAAGTGAACTGTTGTGGTGGTCTTGACAGAGTTTCAGAAGGTTTTGTTCGGGGTGGGAGGGGTCGGCCGTGATCTTTCCTACCTCAGGGTACGTAAACATATGTCTTACAGAAATGACTGAGAGGACACACAGCGAGTCACCGAGATACCAAACCAGGTCAGTCCAGGAAAGATAATAGTTCATCAAACAAGAGCCCAAAGAATCCGTTTCAGGGGGCGGTGTACTCATCATCTCCTCTTCATTGATCACCTCACTGTGAAATACTTTAATGAACACAAACTGCAGACTGACTGTAATTCCCTCACGCTCTGAGTTTCTCTTCTCTCTGCCTGCTCATAAAGCTCATTTAGATCCTGGAAACAAGCCTATTATACAACAGACACACTGGTGTGCCTCTGGTGTGGAAAGCTTACCTTAGGAGCCTTCAGAGTCCAAATTAATTCTCAATGCTCCATTAAGTCAAGCATATATTCATGGGAATTATGAACACACTGCATCTGAATGAAAGAGAAAATCAGCAGCTGAGAGGGAAAAAAACACAAACAGAAATTAACGAAGCAAAAAGCTGCAGAGGGTGTAATTGGATTTGAATAAATTCATCTGGAGGAGGAACGTCAGCGAGCGTCAGCGTGACTGACGACGCCTAAAACTGAAGCTGGTTTCTCTCTTTATTTTAATTCATATCTCAACTGCACAACAAAAAATGTCCTAACCCCCTCAGCTCGCTGAGACAAAGACGAGATGATCATCCGCCGTGTGACGGAGGAATCAGCACAAAAGAGTCTCTGCAGCAATAAACTACAGTAAAAACTGAAAAAACTAAACAGAGGAGCTGAAAATCAGGCACTAAACTTGGGGACTTAAAGGGGACTTATTCTGCTTTTTGTGCTTTTCTGTTATTTATATCCTGTCAGATGTTAAACATGGTCAAAGTTCCAAAACCTTTGACCATTTAAAAAAAAAAAAATACTACCTGCAAGTCAAAAGTCAGGGCTTCATCCTGCCCTGAATGCTTCATTTGCAAAGGCTTTTTCTACCTTACCGACAAGCTGACGCCGGCTCGTCACACATGCCCATAAATGACAAATTTATTTAGTGAAAACACTAAATTGCAAAGTGCGGTGGTGCTGTGTGCTGCATCAACTCAGATGGACATGTGCATGTAGTAAGAACTTCCTGAAGAGATCCTCTAGTCCCAACTACAGGCAGGCCAGCAGGCACCAGGAGGCCAGAAGAAGAGGTTTTAGGACAACATCAAGGTCAACTCTAAAAAGTTTCATATTGACACCAACAACTGGGAGGACAGGACAATATGGAGAAACAGAGGATCTCCAACTCTCTACCAAGCAGGCCGTCCACCAACATCCACCAACATCCACCAACATTTACCAACATTTACCAACATCCACCAACATTTACCAACATCCACCAACATCCACCAACATCCACCAACATTTACCAACATCCACCAACATCCACCAACATTTACCAACATCCACCAACATCCACCAACATTTACCAACATCCACCAACATTTACCAACATCCACCAACATCCACCAACATCCACCAACATCCACCAACATCCACCAACATCCACCAACATTTACCAACATCCACCAACATCCACCAACATTTACCAACATCCACCAACATCCACCAACATCCACCAACATCCACCAACATCCACCAACATCCACCAGCAGCATCATGCATCGATGTCCCAAACGCCATAAAGTCTGTGGTTCAAGGGTTCACCTTTACAGCCACATCAAGACCCACTAATATGACGCCTCAGGAGACCGTCATTATGAGTCATACCAGTAATCGCTGATGATGATGAACTTTAATCTTAATCCCAACAAGCCCCAACCTCAGAGTGCAGCGCTGCCACAAACAGTATCCACAGAGAAACACTGGATTCTGACCCACACCTGCTGATTTCACCTGTACGACTTGTGTTACAAACACTGAACATTATGCAGGCAGCAATTACATTTTCCTCCAAATATATTTGACAGAACAAATTTGTAGTCGGCCTTTATAAACATAATATCCAGGAAACTCCTAGAAGTTATGTTCATATCCGACTAAATTACAACGTTTTGTTAGAATCGTAACGCTGCTGAATCAAGTTTTCTGTCAACACGAGGAAATGTAGTTAATTAACGTATTTGGCAAGTTGCAAAAATGTTGATACTGAACG